>KN483244.1:0-10684 GCA_000787095.1 Periophthalmodon schlosseri | reverse complement strand
CCTTACAAATGTCTGGCTGATCCACCTTAAGTGTGTATGAGCGGCAGCGCATGTAAATAAGGAAGTCCTTAAAGCGTTGTGGTAGAGAGTTGTAGTCCTTTATTTTGGTGGTGACCTTGAGGTCAGGCTGGCAAGGGTCAGAGCCAGCGCTGGTATCATTGAGCCATTCTGGTAAGTCTGATAAAGTGGAATTGGCCAAAATGATGGGGTTGTTATGCATGTCTAGGATCTGCTGTTGCCAGTTCCAGTATGCAGTATGACGAACCACCTTGTTCCAAAATGGTTTGGACGGGATAACAATCTTTGACCTGCTTTTGTCTTGGTTGTGGTGTCGGGAGATGATAATAAAGATAAACAGGTTGACCATCATCACAGTCACCAGAACTTTGAGCCTCATCCGGAGCGCCATGACAAGGACCTGCACCTTGCACCACCTGGACACAAACAAAAAGAGTCTTAGAAACAGAACCACATCACTCATAGCAAGACATTACATGCTAAAAACACAACACAACATGAGTTCCTAATGCAGCGGACCAGTGATAGGAAGGCACACGTGAGGAGGTGTCTAGCCCACACTGGGCAGGGAGGAACAGGAAGTCTTAATGTAAGCATTGATTTTTTTTTTTTCAGTCTGAGACACAATTCTCTTCTAGCGGGGGTCAGGAAAGGCCACCTGTTAATGACATTTTAATGGACAATGATGAAAGTAGACGTCGCTCCAAATAGTACTGTCTTTAGTCAAAACCAGTGCAAATAGCAACAGGAAATGTACATCCTCAGAGACAGATCCTCTGGCTTCAGCACAGTGTTTAGTGAGAGATGAACCATACAGGAAAGGTTATTGCTTTATATTAGATCATTTGAAACTGCAATGGAAAGCTGCGATTATGACTAAAACTATTATAAAATAAAAGTAAAAAAATAACTGTGTGGTTCACTTCACATTAGTTTACAGTACGTCACATGTACCTGGGTATGGGCGCTCCCTCCTGCACTGCTGTATCTATCCTGTGTATTGTGTTATTCTTTCAGCCTCCTAGCAACACCGGCTACATCTCGGCCCTGCTCTCCATTTAGCCCTGTTCACCTTTCTTCCCCTCTGCACTCACCCTTGGTTCTGTTATTTTATGTTTAATGCTATACTTGTGCCCTGACTGGGATGCTTCACTTGTGGTTCATGAGAGATTCTGTTCATTTGACCCCTCCTTTCTCATCCACAATCTCTGTCTCCCTCCTTTCTTCTCATGGGTAATTACGCCTTCTGCCCGCTATACCAACAAGAAGGGGACTTCTGGGAAATGAGGGGGTGGGGCAGCGGGCTATCCTAGGAAAAAAGCCTAACAACATGTTGACAAGACTACAGCTTTTATGCAACTAATTAAGCGATAAGTGTCGGTTGCAGGCTATGTACTTATGGTTTAATGCATTTCAGAGAATTTTACAAAAAGCATTTAAATGAATAAATGGCTATGAGGGACAGATTAGCTGTGAAGCATTATTAAATGTCATATATTACGCAAAACTGATTCTTGTGAGCTTTTAGTCATGTTAGAATGTTGTTACCTCATCAAAACCATACATGGTTTTGTTTCATTCACACACGTTTGAGTAACACTTTATTATTAGTCTGTCTACATCTCCAAAGCTCAAAATGCTCTGTTCCACCTTGTGACGTCATGAAGCGGTAGTTTTCAAGTTAACAGTTATCTTTTACCTTTTGTTTCAAGGTGTATGGAGCATAGACTGTATATAATATATAAATGGACATGGTTAACCTGCTAGCTGCCGCGTTCCAAATAAGAAATGAGCACGGATTTGCTCTTTTGTTGCTATGATACTCGCAATTGAAATTCCAAATATGGAACTCTGCTCCAAAGTCACCCCTATAACTGCTCTAGCCTCGACGAGCTTCATTTGACTGGAGCTGAACGCCATGGGTGACGTCACACTCCCTTAGTCCACTTCTTTGTACAGTCTGTGGTATGGGGTTTGAAAACACAATGGAGAACTTCCTGTATTACCACATAATATCACAAGGTGGAACTGAGAGTTTCAGTTTGACAGAAAAACTAAATAGAAGAAGCCTAAATATGCAGGGTTTGTGTGTTAAACTTGTGTGAATGAAACAAAACACAACTACAGGTATGTTTTTGATGAGGAAACAATATTTTAATATATCAGAAAATAGCGAAATATCAGCCCTTTAAATATTACGATGCTGATTTTTAAATAAATACTGTACATAATGGAGACTAAATTGCTAAAAAAGGATACCAGATGCCAAAGCTCCAAGCAACCACCGGCCAAACAGGTATGGTGCTGTTTGCTATTGACCAGCACACAAAACAGTTGTGAAGCACACTGATTACATCTTCCCCTGACAAAAGACACAAAGGCCTATGTTTGACCACAGCTTTGCGCCTGATAAAATGTGTTTAGGTAAACCATCTCACCTGAGCGGGGCCTGGGGCTGTTGTACATAGAAAACAATGGTAACGCAGACTAAACAGGCCTTTTGGTTCCACAGAAACAACTCTAAACTTTAACCATAATCATAATGTTATTGTTTTGTTCATATTTTTGGCAAACTATTTAAATTAAAAGACTTAAAAATGTGTTTCTCCACAACAAACATATAAGGTTATTGAACTCACCTGCAGAGGAGGGGGGTTTGCTTGTTTCCAGTTCAGTTTCCTCTCCACTCTCTTACCCCATAGTAATCACCACCTCTAGGGGAAATCACCTCTGAGCATGGAAGAAAAGAATTTAAACCTGAAAAATAGATGGAAAAAAGTCTGTAAACAGGTTTGCAAAGAATCCGCAAAAGCCACCATCAAAAGGTTTCAAAAAGTCATCAGAAGTGAAACCTTTGAACGGGGGAGTTGCATGTGAAACTACTATTGGTTTAGTTTGTGTAATGAAGTATTGGATCGTTAATGAAGTTGAGGATAAAAAAAAAAAATATCCAGATTACTTTCAAACTATATGTTGTTGTTACTTGCTAATGGTGCTTCAGCTGGACTGGGACTCATGTTAGTTTGATCACTAACCAACATCTATGGTATTGTCAAGACAGAAAACACTTCTTCAACAAGACCACAGCAAACTATTCTCATGCACTTATACTAATGGAGTATTTATACTGACTGGCTTTTTAGAGCATACGTGCTGCGGCTTGTCATCTAGGGCGTCTTATCTCTGCTATTACACACTTTTGTGGCAAGCAAAAGCCCCTTTGCTCGGAACGGCACTAAATTTCAAATGTCAGATACAGCTTTCAGTCAAAATTGAGTTACCTTTACGTAACAAGTCCCTCTGACAGAAAGTTCTCAAACACCAAACACACAGCAGCAGGCGACTCACTCCTGTTTTACAAACACATGTAAGAGCAGGCCAAGCTTTACTACATGCAAATCAATAGAGCTCTGTCCTCCCTTTTTTCAACATCACCTCAAAAGCCACACCCACCATTTTCACACAAGCGCACAGGTCAAATTTATGGGATGGACAAGCAACTGATTACATCATTACTCATTATTTATAGGAAAACAGTGAACATGTGACTGGCACTTACTCAAGGCAAATCAAACAGGTGCATTGTATTTTGCTGTGGCCAGGACTAAATGCAGACATGAAAACAAACAGAAAATTTTAGGACATGGTACAAGCCACACTCAGCTTTATAGAACTGTTCTTTAAAACGTTTTCACAAACAAATAGTTCTCCAAAAAATACCCCGGTCAAGGTTGGTCTCTGGGTGTCTCGTCTGGGTAAATAAATAAACATTGCAGCTAAGAGAAGAACGGCAGTTTCTGTTGAAGCTGTGGTGAAGATGCTCGTTGAGTTAAGTTAATCATTAGTTCAATGGAGGTAAACAGATAACACATTACTCACAGTGTTCCCACCACAGACTGTATAAAGAAGTGGACTAAGTGAGTGTGACATCACCCATAGCGTTTGGTTCTAATCAGATAAAGCTAATCGAGGTTATAGTGGCAAATTTGGAGCCGAGTTCCATATTTGTAATTCCGATCGCGAGAATCATAGCAACCAAAGAGCCAATCCGGAGCGAGGCTGCTGCACTGCAGGATTAGCAGGGAGCGGGCGCTTAGCAATTTCGTCAAATCAAACCTGTTACTAACGCTAGCTAGTGACCTCAGGGGAAGGAGGCACCTGATTTGTCTGCTATTAATCTTCATATCTTGTATTACGGACACAATAGTGAAATAAAACTACCAGGATCATGTAGAGCGGGTTAATACGAACATTTTAAGACCAAAATGACGAGTCTAACAGCAGCAGTTACAGAGAGAGGAGTGAAAGTTTCTCAATACAAAGTGAACTGGACAAGCCCGCCTATCTGGACTCTAGCAGGTCAGCGATGTCCATGGCTGTCATCAAAAACAGCTTTAATTCAAAACATAAGGCTGATAATACAACGTCATTACAATATCCATACATTATGCTGCCATATTTGTTTCATTTAAAATAAACATATCACCCAACCAAGCATAACAAAATTTTAAATGTATTTATTTAATGACCAAATTTATATGCTGCAATCTTTGTCTCAAATTGTGTAATATGAGTTTTGCACATGTACATTTTGAATATTTTGCAAGCTTTTGGGAGGAAAAATATCACCTGTGTGCACAAAGCTCTGTTTCTGTGAAGGCCTGTCATGATACTTACTATAGCGACTTATCATTCAATATATGAAAGCTGGAACTACATATTTTGGGGCTCAAATTTTAAGTCAAAAGTAAGTCAAACGTTTTTTGTTTAATACAAGTTTGAATTCAAGGTTCTATTGTTTCATTCTGTTATTTATTCTTAATGATGCTGTCTATTTAAAAATGTTGAGTAAAGTATTTTCCTGCATTATTGTTATTGTGTCAGTGGCATAAAGTGGTTTCAATATTATGGTTTATCGCAGTATTTCTCTGTAGCAGTATATCATGCTTCAAAATGTGTAATCGTGGGAGGCCTACTTCTGTGTGCTCTCAACTTGCGTCTGTGGCGCTTGAAGGCAAACAGTAAAATGCGTAATACAGTTTCAAGCTATTGTGTATAATGTGACACTGGCTTAAATGTGTTAGATTTCCCCTGCTGGCTTTTCTGGACATTTTCCAACAGGATACATTTGGCCAATTGAACTGAGCTCATGTGTATATGTTGCTCTATTAGCGGCATAGCGCTCGCAGGGCTCCAGAAATAGCCGGCGGTTGACATGCTGTCTCTGTCTATAGTCACCATCACATGCCATTTTATTTTCTCAAAGGAAGGAGGAGGCCAGGAGGATATCTGCACGCACCAACATAAGCAAACAGAGCAGAATGTGTGTCTTTTGTATAGGCTTTGATCACAGTCAGTGCAATATTAAACTGCGCTACTATTAGCATAATGTTGTTAACGCCAGCTAGGCCTGTCACGATAATCACTATATCGACTTCTCGTTCAATATACAGAGGCTGGAACACTATTTTTTGGGGGGTCAGTTTTTATTGCACTACTGGGAAATTTTTGGTTAGTATTTTTTGGTTATATGATAATATTTAAGCTGTAAAAAGTTTAATTAATAACTTCTATGACTCATTACACATGCAGACTAACGACTTAAGTGTTTCATTCTGCTGTTTATTTATTGCAAGTCAGGATTTTTTAACAATATTGTACATTTAGACATTTTTGTGGTTTAAATCTGCTCTTGGGTTATTGTGTCAGTGGCATAAATTAGTTTCAATATTATCGTTTATCGTCTCTATTTACTTCAGCGATTTACAGTTATTCAGCTCTTGTGGTACCTTGAAGACCAGGGTGTGTCCAACTGTTGGGACAAACCAGTTGAGTCTGTTCGTCACTTAAATAATTACCCTACAACGGACACACAGGCCTGTGACAGACAGTAACAAATTAAAGTGCAATATATTTCTTAAGTAAATACAGACGATAAACGATAACATTGAAACCAAACCATAAAACAGAATTATCCCCCCAAAAGTATTTTAAATGTACAATATTGTAAAAATATGAGCTGCAATAAATAAATAACAGAACACAACACTTAAAGTAGTTATTTTGTATATATAATGAGTCATAGAAGTTCATATTTCAACTCTCAAAAGCTCTAATCTCGTCGTAGTACAGAAAGAAAAAAAAAAAACCCAAACATTTTCCTACTGGTACAAAGAAAAAGTCCCCATGAAAAATATTTACTCACAAAAATGACTGTTCCATCGATATAGTATTTATCGTGAGAAGCCTACAAATACACATTGCCATATAAGATGACGGTGGGACACAAAGCCCATAATAATCCCCCCTCGACGCACTTAAAATAGACAGGAATTTCTCATTATCAACAAATACTTGTCACTCCAGCTCCACTAGCTAAAGGTCACCTCTGCGCGCGGCTCTCACTGTAATCTAAAGTGTAGCGTGTTGTTGGGTAAAAGCGCACAGGCCGGGGAAGAACATGCTTAACGCGCTACACAAACATGTCACACTTAATCCAGACACATGGCTCAACTGTGTGAACCAATGATGACTGAAATGTATATCTAATGTAACCATGCGCTGCCCGGAGCTGGGAGGTATTAGAGGCGTTTACATAAGGCTGTCCCAGAGGTTAGAGACAGGCCACGCCCCTCACTGCTAGGTAACTACAACTGAAGCAACATGCAGCTTAAACAAGGAGAGAATCACAATAATAATAGTAACGAATGACAATATATAGCTTTTAATGAAACATTCATTCAACAGATCACAACTAAATCCATAATGTGTTTGGTTTTATTTACCACTGGAAGTTTCACCACAACTAAACAATGAGTATGTATGTAAATAATAATATGAAATGTAAATGTAATCATGCTTATATCTTATGAAACATAAAAACTACACCATAAATTTGATTCTAAATGACCTTCTACAGCGTCAGTAAAAACTCTGTTCCATATCATCCAAAATGAATGATTTATCTGTTGGTTAATAACTGACTCCAATTAGCAACCTCACACAGAGAAAAACATTACAGGCGGAAATTAAATAAGGAAGCCATTTCGAATGTGCAAGGAATCAAAGTTTAATCAAATCAAGATGCAATCATTTAAAAACGTCAATGATCAGTTTGAATTTAAAAGAAAACATTGACAGGTCTAGAGCCAGTCCTCTGTCAGTACAAACATGTGATTTGGATCTCAGTTCATACTCAGCATTTTGAGCTAAGCAAGACACATTTTTATCAGTTTCATTTATGATCATAAAATAAATATTGAAAGCATTTTCTTTTGTGTTTAGTAAGGAAAAATACAATTGAATCAATCATGATGAATTGAAAAGAGAGGGAAAAAAAATTATTTATTTTTTCTCTCTCAGACCCACAGGCAGATTTTGCCACCAAATATATTATACACTGCCTGGCCAAAAACTAAGCAAATAGGTACGAGCCTCCTGTTGGAGAATTACTGCAGGTTCAGCAACAGTATGTGGTCAAAGAATGAGGTCAGCTGACCACCTGAATATACTGAATGACCAGGTTATTCCATCAGTGGATTTTTTCTTCCCTGATGGCACGGGCATATTCCAAGATGACAATGCCAGGATTCATCGGGCTCAGATTGTGAAAGAGTGGTTCAGGAGCACGAGACGTCATTTTCACACATGGACTGGCCACCACAGAGTCCAGACCTTAACCCCACTGAGAATCTTTGGGATGTGCTGGAGAAGGCTTTGTGCAGCGTCAGACTCTACCATCATCAATGCAAGATCTTGGTGAAAAATTAATGCAACACTGGATGGAAATAAATCTTGTGACATTGCAGAAGCTCATGGAAACAATGCCGCAGCGAATGCTGTAATCAAAGCTAAAGGCGTCCAACGAAATATTACAGTATGAGACCTTTTTTTTTTGGTGATGACTTTTTTTTTGGCCAGGCAGTGTATATATTATATTTGCCCACAGAAGCTATTAGGCTATGGAAATACATCAAATACTCAAACATGTTTTGTGCACAAAAGGCCCAAACAAACAACACTCACCGTACCATTGTTCTGTACTTCTGTAGCAATTGTTTTTGTCAGACGGAGCATTTGTTTACCTGCTTAACATGTTTCAGCTACTTCCTGTAGCCTTCCTCAGAAGCATCATGTCATGGTGTAATTGCAGGAACAATACCTGGTTCATCTGTGCTGAAAGCAACAAATACCACTGTTGGACCGGAGAGGCCATCGAGAGGAGCATGAATCGTGATGAGGGAACGTTCACCTTATCACACACATGGGATGCAAGTCCTGGAGAAGGCGTCAGACACTAGGGGGCGTAAGCTTCACTGACTGTCTGGCAAAACCAAGTAAAGCAGCCTACAAGACACATCACTGCACCATCACTGCACCATCACTGCACCATCACTGCACATCACTGCACCATCACTGCACCATCACTGCACCATCACTGCACCATCACTGCACCATCACTGCACCATCACATGACGCTTCTGAGAAAGGCTTTAGAATGTAACCGGAAGTTTAATACTGATGACAGAATGAACCTTTACCTTGTTCTGTAGCAAAGGCTCATAGATTCTTCCTGTTGCAGATTGATAATGTAACCTGAAGTTCACCTCACAGATGCAGCTCGTGTCTGGTGTTCCTCATGTGTCAATGTCGTCTCTCTCTTTGTCTAATTGTTGTCTTACTGCAGACACTTCTCTGTTGCCTAATAATATGCACCCTGGTCATCGGTGTGTAGCAAACAGGAAACATGAAATATTACAATGAAAATAGAAATATGTTATATAAGTATACGCTTAGCACTCTCTGTGGTTGGCCTATGGGGGCGAGCTTGTTTCATCTCCATTTATGCCTGAAAAGGAGGCATCAGTGGACGGGAAATACAATAAGGAAACACTTTGTACTGTTATGGATTAGATGTGATAAGGGCAGTGCTGCAAGCTGATTATTATGTTCTTTGTCAGCAAATATCCTAAAAATGCTGATTACAAAGCATATTCACCCTGAACATAAAGTTTCATGTCTAAATATTTGTATTGCTACAGGTTAACAAACCAGGTGGAAATCACTTGGTAACTTCACTTAAAGTGTAAAGAAGTGGACAGATTATCAAAACATGGATAATATTATGAATGCAGTTCTGAATATTGAATATATTGTTTAAAAATTCTGCAAAAATAGAAAAAAAAATGCAAATAAGGTGATATTTACGCATTTACGCACTTTTGTAGGTAATTTTAGTCATTTCACAGTTGTCCAACACTGATGCAACTACTACATTTACAGATGTGGTTTAGCACATTTCTGTTGGATTGACATAGATCATAACATCTGAATATCATCACTGGGATACTCCAAAAATATAAATATACACTTTTTGTCAATATCGTGGTGGTGGTGGCAGTGGTGTCCTCTTATAGAAGTGGCAGAAAGATGTATATAACAATTTTTTGTACTCAGCCTGAGCATAGCAACTATTGTCATCACCAAATTACCAACAACGTGGGAGTAAAATGTTCTGAAATATAATCTTCTTTCAACAACCCGTAATGTCTCAGCTCCACTCAAAACTCAGCATGGCATCCATTAGCAGATGTCAGGACTATACTGGGGAGTGTTGCTGACATTCTGAATGGGCTTACTTCCCAATAAGGTGACAAAGACAGGAAAAGGGAAAGGAACCGAGAGGACCTTAAACAGCACCGGCAGATACTTGTGACATGAGTTTTCATACAAATCAATAGAAGGTTTCTCAGTCTGTAAACATAGAGCTATTTTATTTTCTGTTTAATATCTACTATGTTTGTTTTAGCCCAAATGTATTGTAAGCAGAAGTGTGATAGTTACATTTCCTCTGCTCCGCTCCTTCAGATATGACGTAGTTTTTCGAATTGAGGTAGTGTGTCCCATGAGAATACAAGATTGTATGCACCATTGAGTTTTGTCCTTCCTATTACATAAATCAGACACATTCTTATAATTGATCTTAATGTTATTTAAGTAACGTTACTTTTACTTGAGTTTCATTTTTTGGGCACGCTGCCTCTGATTGTACTGCGCACAGGGAGCCCTCTGTGTGTGCAGATTAGTTTAACGCTCACCCCCAGTTATGTGATAAGGAGATCAGGCATAGCTCCAGGTGAAGGCATTCATTCAGACATTCATTCAAACTTTCTGCTGCCGTCTAACTCGTGCCCCAGGTCCAGGCTATTTAAACGCATGGCTCTACATAATGAAGAGGTTGATATGAATGTTGGCCAATTCAGAGTTAATGGCTCACATGTTTAACTGACACAGACCTAATGGGACGAGCCCATAATTAGCAGCAGCCTCCGGTCTTAGTCTCATTTAGGCTGACCTAAAAATGTGACAGAAAAAGACTGAAGTTACTAAAGTTATGAAGAGAGCGCGTTACAGCGAGTCAGGGCGCCATTAGATTGCAAAGTGGTTATTGGTATAGGTGTAAGGAAAGTTTCATCTGACACAATAAAACTTTTAGTTTTCTATAATTAGGTCACGTTTAACATAGGCCTACATGTGTCCAAACAGCATCACGCTCAACATAGGCCTACATGTGTCCAAACAATACTCATGTTTAACATAGGCCTACATGTGCCCAAACAGCATCACGTTCAACATAGTTCTACGTGTGTCCAAACAGCATCACGTT
>JACM01025749.1:0-26971 GCA_000787095.1 Periophthalmodon schlosseri | reverse complement strand
ACAGTGGCACTGTTCCTAACTAACACTTGGGAGAGAGACTATACAAATGTGAAGAGAGACACACAGTGGACATGAACAGTGGGTATGACTGACCTGTTTCCTTGGGGAATAAATTAAAATGGAAGACGACGGGGGACTTTCTGGACACCAGTGAAGAAACAGGGAGGGGCTGGAGGACTCCCAAACACAAATCACACAGAAAACCTGACACAAGAAATCAAAATCGTAAATTTAACCAAATGGAAATAAATGAGATGTATTTATGACAAATGTAAAATGATATGACAAAAGATTATTCAAAGATGAGAAAATGTAGTTTTTGCCTTGTCAACTTAAGTCATTCAATGCGGAGAAATGCCACGCACAAACCCGCACACTCACATCTGGAGCGCTCATTAGCATATCCACACGAGAGACGCCAAACAGCCCCGAGCGTGACCTTGTCTTGTTAAGGAAAGCCAGAATATGACCTACTTGATGCACGAACCGTGATTTACACACTTGGACAAACTATTTTAACGAAGGCACTTTTCCTAAATGATGAGTCTGACTGACCGCGTTATCGCCTCTACCCGTGCACACCGGGCCCCGGGGTCCAGCGCACGGCCACCACAGGTCCATGTGCGAAGTGTCCATACGCGCTGGGGCTTGAAATTAGCCTCGCGATATGGTACAGAGCTTTAATCACTCAACCACAACGCAGAAGTAGGCTGTGATCTGTTTTCCTGTAGCTTCATTTTATTTGGCAACTCTGCGATGCCGCAACATGTTAAGAGCAATAAAGGCGAAAGGTTCCGTTAGTTTCCGAAAAGGCAAAATTTTACCCGCTTCTTCTACTGACGTGAGGGTAAGTAGACCCGACAAGCCGACAGCTGAAACTTGCCACGGTTGTTAGACGCTTCATTACATTAAGAGTCCAGTCGTGAAGATAAAAAGTCTTTTAAAACAGGGCTTACCGTGTGATGGTGCTGTGATGTGCTCCGCTGCTGCCGCCGCGTTATTGGAGCTGAAACGATCCAACGCGCGAGAGAGGGAAGCAAACGAGGATGCGAGGAGGAAAGGCGAGCACTACGTGAGGTCTGTCCACTTAGCCGGGTCTCTCACTCACTCTGTCTGCTGCTCTTCCCTCCCTTTCTACCCCTCTCTCTGTGTCTCCCTATCCTCTTTTTAAGGACTAGACCAGTAGAAAAGCTTTTACTTTTATTGAAAGCTCACTACCGACAATTTTTAAATAAATGATGGTTTCACTTGGAAATCATGATAAAAAAAAAAAACAAAACTCCAAAATTCTATCATCCTGGCATTATATTGTAGACTGGTTGTCCAGGATGGTCTTTCTTTCTGGTATAGTCTTTGTGTGTAGTTTTGTGTTAAACCAGATTTTCTGATGGATCAGACCTGATCGAGCTACTTAAGTCCTGGCCATGTTTTAGATTATACATTTTTTTATTTCTGTAGTCCAGGTTTAGGGACAAATCCTTTTAGAAACCTGTTTTAGTTATTCAGCCTTCTGGTTTTCTATTGCCCATGTTGCGTCCTGGATGATCCGAAGTCCTGCTGGTTGAAATCTGATTCGGGCTTAGACCTGGTCAAAATGAAATACTGGCCAATCCCTGAGTTAGAACATGTTCGGTCCATTTCCAATATAAACCACACATTTTCTGCACACTTTGACAACCAGTGCACCAGGGATTCACGCTCCAGACGACTGTCTCCAAATAAAAAAAAATCCAATCACCCTGGTATTATCTATATGAAATGTAAGACTGCTATCATCTCCCTCTAGTCACATCGTGTGTAATCTGCTTAAGTACAGCCAGTGTGCAGAAAATCAAGCTGCAAATGAGCATTTCCCCAGATTCTGCCACAAGCCGCCGGACCAGTGCTCACCAAGACTGAATGCAAAGAGGAAACTTGGGCTCCACTAACGAACAGCATGTCAAAACACATGAATGTAATGGCCTCCACTGATCACACGTTTAATCCAGTAAAGTGATTGTGCCGCGGAGACGCTTTGTGCCGGCCTCTAACAGACAGGCTGATGCACTCACACTGTCACGGCCCAAGTCTTAAGCTGACTCCACGGCTTTCTCTAACTTCTAATCTGTCTACTTAGAGAAATGCAGATTTTACACATGCCACTGGAGCTTCATACAACACTTTTAAATGCAAATCCAATACAGGATATTACAGCTAGTGGGCTCAATGGTGTTTTAAATGAACACTGGTTAATAATATAAAGATTGTACGTTTGGCAGCCAAATCATTTTCACTTTAAGCATGCTCTTATTCACTGCATTAAAAACCTCTCCATGTATCTATGCGAGGGCCTTCCACCACACCAGCGTTTAGGATTTGATATACGTTTTAATTCATAGTAATGTTTTAGAAAATCACTTTTCCTCATTTAAATCAAAGATGTACTTTTCAAATGATTTTGTATGGAAATGATTTTTTCTATCTTATACTAATAGTAGTAACATTTCTGCAGTAATAGTATGAGCTGTAATAGTTCTTTAATTGAAGCCATAGTAGTATCTGACTTGTATCTGTGGGGATGTGATTGTTTTGCCAGGAATGTTCCGTGGTTTGGCATGAAACTTAAACTTAACTGCATCTGTTCAATTTCTTGAACAAACATGCATATTTACGTTGCCTCTGTACAGATCTAACCTGTAAATGGGCCTGGTGGCATTACCTGCCTGTCTTTCCAGGCAAAGCAATAACATCTCCATGGAGACAAGCAGGTGGCGGATCGTCCAGCACAAATGTTACCAACTACACACTGAAGTAAACATTTTACATTTTCAGTATTTTTTAGGACTTCTTCCTCCTCTGAAATTTGCTCATTATTAAGCATTGTGAGTCCCACGCAGTTAATAGCGACACATTTGAACATTATAATCAGTGTTCAACTAGCTTTGTACACATGACGTCCCTTGATCATTTAAAAAAAATTCTGTCAGCTTTTCCTCTGAACAACATAAAAGCCTTATTAAACAAGTGCTAGTGTAAAGCCGGAGCGATGTGACTAGAAAGAGAAAGGTTACCCGTCAGATCACACTCACCCAGCTGTGTACACGGGTTTATTAATAACAAATGGATGTGACTAGTGTGGAATGTGTCAGGCTAGAGAAGATATATAACCCAAGAGGTTAAAAAGTGCTGCCAAATGACTTGAAATTATTTCTTCTTTCAAATGTTGCAAAAGTATCCGAGTAACTACGGGTCTTATATAGGTAAAAGTAGTGGAAAATGAGAGTCAGCAATTTTCGCAGCAATTTTCACAGCAATTTTTGCAACATGCTTGGTGATGGGAGGATGTAATCAAAAAATCACAGGAACTTGTACTTGAGGCTTTATGGTTAAGTAAGTCCATGTTAACAAGTTTGTTCATTGCATTTGACATCCTGGCTATCTGTCAACCTGTCATGGCAGGAGCAGTGGACAACACAGTGCAGCCCCTGGGAATCCTTCTTATGTTGACCTATAGGTTTATGTTCAGGAGTACCTAGCTGGAGGACTAGTCTGTTGTCCATATTTAATATTTAATTATTAGGTTTTAGAGTTAGATTTGATACTAAGGAAAAGGCCATACCATATACCATTATTTTCAACACAAATAGCTGCACCACTTACTAGTTTTGTCTTAATCAGGGGCCTTCAGAATGATGACAAATTAGGCTGCCAATAGCAATTAACAATTTAAAGCAAACTATTATATCTTTTGAATGGTGAAAAGACCTCAAAATAAACAGGAAGCTATATGCACACCATAACTTATTTTGTTCTTGATTTGAATGTGGCCTTCATTTTCAACCATGAAAAGGACCCACAGAAACACAAATGGAACATGCACACTCTACTCAACAAGACCCATTTAGGCTTATACAACCTTCTTCCTGTGAGGCAGAATTGCTAACCACTCTGCCACTCACTTGCTATCAAAGTGTGTTTTCTTTTTATATAGAAAAACAGAGGGTGCATGGGTTTGTGACATTTTACTTTGTGGTCACATCCAGGCGAGTTTGCTCTTCTCTGCTGGACTAATCCAAAGGAAAGTGCCAGAGAAGAACAAAAAGCTTTGAAGGAGGCAGACAAAAGAGGTCCCCACTGTTCTGTTCACATTCGACATCTGCATTTGCTGGATACAAAACTTTTCATCATTATATTGTCCAAGAGTCCACTTGGCCCACCGACAAAGAGAAGCCTTTTACCAGACATGCACTGCACAAGATAACACACATTTAAATTTATACATTGTGAGAAACTGGTTTATGGCGCACAATGTAACTTTTTTGGTGGAGAGTCCGCCACCTGCTTGTCACCATGGAGATGTTGCTTTGTCTTGAATGGTCCACTACATGTTCCACCACTTTTAAACATATTTATTTTCATGGAGACAGGTGATGAAAATAGTCCAAGTTACTGGTTAGAACAGTGAAGACGACCTCACTCAGTGACTGCAAGTTTTTCAAAGGTATTTTTGAGCAACAAAAGCCCCTGTAATTTAAATAAATACAGGCAGATTGTAGATTGTAGAAGCTTAATGCCTTACTGTGGAACATTCCAGATAATACAATAACTTCCAAAGACAAGCAAGTGGGGGACATTCAAAGATATCATTTAACAGAAAATAGTTCAAAATATAGATGAGGTGGTTTAACCTGATTCCATCCTGCTGACCAAAACCTGGTTTAGTCTTGGTTATATTAAATTAAATAAAATTTACATACACCTAGTAAACCAATGGAGATTTTATGATGGAAACTATGAGTTAACGTTCTCTCAAATGACTACTGTGTATATGTAGACCCGGTTGGGTGCTGATGTGTTTTTTGTTAGTTGAAATTTTGAGGAACTTTCAGGCAATGCAACTATGCTGTAACGCTGTTCCCACGGTAACATCATGAGCTAGGTGGCAATGTTAAAATGTCAGAATTTATCATTTTTAGCATCATTATAACCAGTCTAAAAACATTTCAGCTCTTCATAGTGGCACCGCTTCTATAATTATTCAATGACTCGGCAAATGCGGAGGCGAGAGGTGCCGAACTGCTTTAAACTTGTGTCTCTGTGAGGCCAATGTCAGTGTAGTAGTAGGGACTGTTTGTAGCGTATGCATCTTTCCACATGTCAAAACACTGTGGCTGTTTTTCCATGTGAAATGAAAGCAGTGCCAGCGTGTGATAGACTTTTAAACATATAGGCGAGTGGAGCTATGAGGGGTCATATAAAATGTATTAAAGGCAGAGGATGACAGTTCTCAGTATGGGGACCAGATCAGAGCAGAGGCTTTGGGTGCAATGGATGCTACCTTTGTGATTGAGTGTAACTAAGAGACTAGAAATGGCCACAAACTAGGTCAAAATCAAGACAAAACCAGAACTAAACCAGGTCTGAACTTGGACTAAGCCAAGGTCATACCAGAACTAAACCAGGACTAGAGTAAGGTTTTGGAGAACATACTAGACTTTTGATTGACTGTCTCATTCCTCATTCATAATTTACTGGCAGAATAGTTATGAAGTGAAGGAGGGTGAAAAAAAAAACATTTTTAAACATGTCGACATTTCTTTAGTAGGTTTCTTATTTCGAATGGTATATACGGCCTATATTCCCATGAATATTTTACTTTCTATGCGTTTAGTTGTTATTTGCCATGCCTTTTCAACTCAGTATACTCTCTTGCTCCAATGTGGCGTGGTGAAGTCTGTGCATCAGTTCCAGAGCTGGGTAAATTAGGGAGAGGTTTATGTCAATACATTAGGCAATATAGTGATGTACCTGATTTAAAAACATAAAAAAACAAACTAGTTCATTTTAAACTGTTTGCATTTATTCATCACTTTCCTAACACTTTTCTAGCATCCTAATTATTCACTGCGAGTTTAAAAACGATTTTCACAACTTTCAGGACCAGAGTGAAGTTTTGCTTCTAACAACAATATATCTGTACTTTAGCAAGAGCAGTGTTCCTTCATTAAAGGAAATACATCTAGTACGCCCCCTTTAAGGATATGTGTGGCCTAAGACATGACATTTGTAAGGTTTTGATATTTCTGGCAGTTCAATGTGCAAACAAGTACACACCAGAAGGCCACTGGTTTACTCAAAACTGAATGGAAAGAACACATTGTAATTTTATTGTTCATAGAGAACACAATGATAAGCTGCTAAGTGTGGTATTTGTCAAAGGGATTCGTCCTGAGCCAGAACACCGCTCCTGTTTACAGCTTTGTACCACTGCGTTAGGGCTGTACTGTTTGGTCCAAATCTTTTTATACAGTTCCCTCAGAGCCCAGTTTCACATAAAATGTCTTTGTTATATTCCTCCAGAGGCAGACACTATCAGCCGAGTGAGCGGTGAAGAGGGAGGAGGAAATGCCTGCAAAGGTACCTGTTTGTGGCTTTAGTTTGTCTCCCCAAAATGCAGTACAGGTGAATTTAGTGCTGCTGGTAGTTGCTGCAATAGTAGGAGGAGCAGGAGAGATAATGATGAAATTTTGTGGCAATTTTTAATTTTCAAGATAGTGATAACTATTTAGCTTACAGTTTTATAAGACATAATTCATATTTTGTAAAATGTATAAAGTACTTAAAAAATATTAAAACGTAACGGTGAATGCATTTTTTTCTGTTGGGGGGTTTGTCACCTGCTTGTCAGGAGATATCATTGCTTTTTCTGGAGTGTTTCACTGTATGGTACTAAAGTTATCAAGCTAGCATTTGTTCAGGTGTTTATATTGCTAAAAATACCTCGGAAAAACAAGCATTCTTACTATGAGCAGGTTCACCTTGGAGAGGTATAAGTGTAATGCCATACTGTGAAACATTCCAAGCAAAGCACTGGCCAATGGCGTAAAGATTAGATGACAGAATGCCTCTCCTCTGCATCCATTTTCACACTTTTGTCCTATCTAATAAAGCCCATGGGTAAAAATCATATGAAATATCTGTTAGAATATTTTCAATATATATAAAACCTTAATTTGACTGTATTTGAGAGACTATTCAAAAGCTGTATAAACCATGTAAATTGTCGCTATCAGATAAGTTCAATTTTAAAAAGCAGCCTTTTATTCACGAATGTACTGAAATAGTCCCAGCAACAGCTCACACAAATCACTTTCACATTTTACTGCACATTACTGTGCATTATGACCTTTTCAGTTGTAACAGCTCAAGGCAAATTTATTTTTCTGCATAGTCTCTGTGTCCTTCTACACAAAGCAATGAAAACTGTAATTAGCCAAGAATCCACTGAATCATTCAGATAAAAAAAAAGAATCTAAAATGCTTGATATGTATCTTTGATATTGTGACATGCCTTTAGTCCTTTGATTGCATATCCACATCAGACCACTGTTTATCCTTAATCTTGGTTTAGTCCTGGTTTAGACCCCAAAGTCCTGGTTTAGTCCTGGTTTGACCCCATAGTCCTGGTTTAGACCCCATAGTCCTGGTTTAGTCCTGGTTTAGACCCCACAGTCCTGGTTTAGTCCTGGTTTAGACCCCACAGTCCTGGTTTAGTTCTGGTTTAGACCCCACAGTCCTGGTTTAGTCCTGGTTTAGACCGCATAGTCCTGGTTTAGTCCAAGTTTAAACCTGGCTCATCACTGGTGCCTTTCTCCTGGCCTGTCCCTTATCCACAGGAATAAAGACTGTAATTATCTGAAAATCCCACAGATTCATTGATGATGTTTTGGCTGCTAAATCACAAATGCCAGGCGCGTCGTAGTGCTATTAGCTCACCACAATAGAAAAACATCAGCTGTTGATTAGTGGGAACGATATGCGTCTCCCAAATCATTTGAGAAAACGCCCGGAGGATGCATCTGCCTGTCCTGTTCATTAATTTATATCTGAAGCCATCACAGCTCCAAAATACTCCCCTATGTTTGCCTGTCGACTCTCATCTCTCTCCTGTCTCTCCAGGCAGCGCCACATCCAGCACTGTCTTCCTTTTCATTTACTCTGCCTATTCTATTATAGACTTGGCTTAGAGTAGTTTTGGCTCAGTCTGGGTTCAGTTCTTTATTCTATTTAAGACCTGGTTTAGTCCTGGTTTGGTTCAGTCTAGTTCTGTTCTACAAACGTGGACTTTTTAGAAGCAAAAATATAAGTATTTTCAATTCAATTCAGACTCTGCAGAACTTTTTTACTGTTGTATATTTTTCATTGTTGTATATTTAACTTGACTTTATCACTCTGAAAGATAGATTACATAATTCTGGTCAAAGACTTGAAAAATGTATTAAAACACTGTGATTCTTTTCACACTAATCATAATACTAAAATTTTATGTTGTGACATGCCTATCAGGGTTAATCTGGTTTAGTTCAGGTTTGGTCTGGGTTTAGTTCTAACAGTATTGACTGTGTCTTGATTTAGCCCTGGTTCTGTTCTGGCTTAGCCTGGGTCTTATTTTAGTTTATTTCAACTTGTGTTTTTGTTCTGTTTAAGACCAGATATATTGTGCTTGTGTAGATCTGATCTGAGTTAATAAATATATTAGGAGTGGGTGACAAAAATGAATTATCTTGATATTATCTCAATAACAATATTTTAACAATGCATCAGTAATGTGCTAAAATGATCCTGTAAATGCTTTGGTTGAGGTTCAAGTATCACACAAAGTGTGAATTGACCATAAAATTAACCACAAAAGTGCAGAAATTGAATTTTAATTATAGAACATATTCAAATTTTGCTTTCAAAACAACAATTGCGATATTATAAATAATTTGATATCTCCCACCTCTATAGTCCATCTATGTTTATTCTAGTTTTTCTCTAATATAGTCATTTTTATAGTGCTTTTGACTATTCTACATCATACATCAGCCTTATCATGTTTAAATCCTGTTTTCTTCTTTGATTTAGTCTTTTCATTCCTCTCTTTCTCTCTGTAATACTCCTCTTTCAGATCCTCCCTCGTTCTCCGCGTCCAGCCTTTTGAGGAGATGTGATAGACGTCCACGCAGTTCCCGGAGTACGCATCTCTGTGTGTGGCTCTATACACCGCCTCTCTACCTACGGCTATAGCCTCATCAACTGTCAACCCCCACTCCACCCCTTGGTCTAATATGGAGTAGGCATAGGGCGATCCGGAACCCACTGAAAAGAGCGCCCCCTGAAGGCGTGTCCCGTCACTGCACACATAAAACATACTCGGCCCAAAGCAAGACGACAGATTTTGAGTTTTATCCACTTTGGCTTTTTGACTTTTAGTGTCTCTTTCTTTGCACTTCACTGGATCAAAATCTCCTCCAAGACATTCAGTGTCTTCTTCACCCCCTTGATCCCACCCACACAAAGTAGCAGCCACGCACAGCTCTGTCCCCTTGAATGGGTGCAGCATGTGGGATAACAATTTGGCCGCCCCCCTTGTAGATAACCTTCTTCCATGCCTTAGCTGGTACAACCTCAACTCTCGGGCCAGAATCCTCTTCCAGAGTGCACAATCGGCCGACGTTCCAGAGGTGGTCCCGACTAAATGACTGTGGATGGGGAGTATCTTTTGGGCAGCCGGGCACGCCACCTGGCCAGAACAGCTAGACCGGGTGTCCGCGGCCGCCAAGACCCCCCCCTGGAAGATGAAAGCCAAAGTGGTAGTTCCATGGGACAGCGGGAATGGAAGAGGAACAGACTGTGAAGACAATGAAGGCAATGAAGTGGTTGACAAGTCGGTGGAGTGTGTTAAGAAAAGGTCATTGGACATTTGAGTGGTGCGGACTTGTCCAAACTGTAGTGGACTCTCTTCTAAGTACTCAGTCACTGGGATGGAAAAACTAAAAGGGTTCAAAAGTAAGTCTCTGGTGTAGTTAAGTCCAGTCATATTTTCCAACAATGACGAACCACTTGATTTGACATGTCCCAAAAAGTCATCATACTTGCAGAGGTCCTGTAGAGCCATTTCAAAATCCTAAAAACCCAATGCCCGTTGTTTGTCAGATCTAATCTCCAAAAATTCTATCTGGGAAAACTGAAAGTCATAAAATGCAAAAGCATAGACTGATTTCATCCACCATCGGCCTTTATATGGGGAACAAGCAGCGTACCTTGCATTAATCATCAGCTCTAGCATCAGCAACAGTTAGCGTTACCTCCTCTCTCTAAGACTTTGATGCACATGTAGTCAGTGGCCCGTGGGTAATTAGTTTTGGCTGCCACATCAGGCCGTTTTCAGATCAGATTTCTTCAAAGTCGTGTGTAGGCGAGGGCCAAAGAGGACACGGCGGGGCTAATGGCGAAAGGCTTGGCTTGGAGCATATCGTATTAAGTTAGACTTTCGGCTTTGATCAGTCCTCTGAGTCCATCTGATAGAATAGGACTCTATGGGGCAATGGGCTGTATCATAGCAGGTATTATTGATGAGTGGTTAACTGCTGGTTGTCTGTTGTGTGTGCTCCTGCAATGAACCTCCTACAATCCAAATTTGCTTAAAGGTGCACTATGTAACTTTTCTGCTGGAGGGTTCTCCACCTGCTTGAGTCAGTGTAGATGCTGTTACTTCGTTGGGATTGTTTCACAGTATGGCATTAAACTCACTAGTCTTTTATTTACTCAATTATAGATGTCCAGAATACCTTGAAACGCATGCATTCTTACTGTGTGTGTGTTTCTTTCCACAGATTTGACTTGAAACTTGGCTTAGTGGTGTCACCTGCTTGTCCTATGTAGGTAGATAAGTTTAATGCCACACTGTGGACTCTCCCAGGCAAAACAATAACATCTCTATGGAGAAAAGCAGGTGGCAGGCACTCCTCCAGAAAAGTTGCATTGTGCCCCTTTAAGGCCTGTAGCATTCAGTACTATTAAATAGAATGGGCTAATAAAGGAATGATATGAATTTTCTGTATAAAATAATGCCAGGGAATAAAAGAAAACCTTTGTTGCAGAACTAAAAGCTGCCCAAGGACTGAAGTGTTTGTTTTGTTGTAGTGCAACCCTTGAGAAGTACTTTGAAAGGCCACTTTCCATTTTTATCTTGATTGTATTTGTTTGAACAGAGAACATGGCATAAACACAAACCAGGTTTGGGGTCTGTTTTGCCAGTATCATCTTCTATATTACTCCTCTTTTAAATGCTATAGAATGTAAATTGAATCAAGTACCGGTCAATGCTTGGTTCCCATTTAGTAACAATCAAATGACATTCAAACATATTCACATTCAAACATATTCACATTCAAACATATTCACATTCAAACATATTCACATTCAAACATATTCACATTCAAATATATTTGCATTGAATACACAATCATATTACTATCACTGTGACAAAGATAAATCATCATGACACCCTGCCCTAAGATTTAAAGTCTATTGAGAGATTAATATTTCTAATTATTACCTGGTTTGGTGGGATAGTACCCAAGGTAAATATTCATCATAATTTTTCATCAGTTAAGTGGCAGCTTGTGAAGAAAAGTAGAAAATAAAAAGTTGGAAAATACAAGAAGTAGCAGTGAGTTCCAATCAATTCCATCCTATATCTATATTAACTGACATCAATTCCATCCAAATGCAGGAATCATTTACATGCAAGTTTAAACATTGATTTAACCAAATAAATATGCTGTCATGTATTTTTATTTGTGAAATCTTAACTATTGTGTAATTTAGACCAGTTTTGTTCCACGTGGTTGCTAGGTAACATACCTCTATGCATGTCATATCTACTGCCCATGTCCAGGATGTAAAATTATTAACTTCTCCAAAATTACAAAACTAGAATAGACTAGGCCAGTAACATTTTGGTTGGTACACAGCACTACATCGCATTTAGATTTGGAGCCCTTTAAAATCCTTATGCAAATGGCTGTAAGTAAGTTGTTAAACTAGAATATCAGGCAGTGCCTCATGCCTCTGGGTGTATCCAAACTCACTCACTACCTGTCTGGGATGTCACTGTACGTGCTCTGACTTCCTGATGAGACTCAGCTGTTGCATGGTGCACGGGATTAAAACAATCTAAAAATGACCTCTAAGCGCTCTTTAAAATATGGATATTTCTCTGCATCAATAATCATGGTAAGATTTGTCTCTGTTAATTAATATTGTAACATATTGTAATGATCTGATATTTTGTGTTTAGCTCAGAGTCGACTCCTTTTGTTGTTCTTGTAACTGTTTATGTGATGTTGTTAATGTAACTGCTTTTGTATGTGACACTTGGTTGCTATGCTGACAAGTTGATGTGTAGGTTCTATTAAACAATTACTCTTTTGGAGACTGGCTCTAATGAGTTAAGACTGCTGTTGTTTTGTTCGTTGTTTTCTCTTTTTATGTTTAAGGTGCTCTCTTGGTGAAGATGGTTTCGTTTTACATTTGCTCTAGTTGTTTTCAGTGTGTCGTTTTGGTGTCACTGCAAGTACATAGGCATGGCATTTGGCAATTATGATTGTGTCTCTCATAATTACATTCTAGTGTAAAGTTAGACGTAGAAGATTAGTTAAATCCTGAATTAGACCTGTGATTTGTCTGCATTTAGCCCATCTGTAGTATATCATTTGCTGCTGTTTGATTTGACCTGACTGGGGTTTTAGGTTAAGCAGTCGTGAAGTCTTAGTTAACAAACATTTATTATTTTGCAAATGTATTTTATTGGTTAGTATTATAATTTATGGACAACAGAAAGGAAAAGCCATGGACTGAGATTTAGTAAAGCTAGTAAATCTGGCATCTTCTTTTTTTACATATGAAGACGTACCTCACTTTTGACATAGTTATTAGCGTGCCTTGTGAGTACAGTTCGTTCATATTCAGGGTCAGATCGAAGGTCAGATCCAAAGTATGTCTTTATTTGACAAAGCATTTCTTTAGCCAACTACAGCCCTAGTCTTGACATTAAGCTAACATGGTTCACACTTCGTTAAGTTACAGTTACGTTATGGTTTAGTCCTGGTTTGTAGACACCTCTTTTTCTCTTTTTTGTTCACTGAAGGTGAGACATTGCAAACCAAATATTTACTTTGTTATTCTTCTGTTTACACTTGTATCACTCTCTGTCAGGTCCTCTGCGTGTTGCAAGTCATTCCAGCCTCCTCCTCCGTTGACGCTGACAGCTCACATCACAGTTTCATTGCGTTTGCCTCTGCTCCTGACAAAGTGGTGGATGGTTCGACGGTCACCCTGCACTACCACTGCCCCAGGCCATGTCAGCTCGGCGTCCGTGTTTTGGCGACCACATTACAAGAGACAAATTTGGTCATCTTCAGGAGGACATGGCTCATCCGTGCTCCCGCGGGCATAAGGACACACCAGGTGCTCCTACGTTTCCCCCCATCTATTTTATATCGGGGTAGTCTTCATAACAGAGAGGTTTTGGAGGTGGTGAATCTGACTCTTGGAGCTTGGATACAGCACAAAGATGGTATTGTGAGGGTTTCTAAACAGCTGCAGATAACTCCGGTGTCCGAGCGTCCGACCAGGCCTCCCACTGAGTGCCCTTCATGGCCCTCACAGCTAATGTGGCGAATAAACACTCTCCGACTCACCCGCTGCCAGCAGGAGGCAGGTCAGACACTTTTCATAAACACTCTTTTAAAAAAACCTAAAGTTGTTCAAGAGCAAAGGTGATTATAGGTTAAATCTGATGTATTTACTTAAATACTATAGGCTTACTGCTTAAATATACTTTTGAATTTGAAGTACAGTCTTTGGTGTTGGATGCTAACCCACCAACTTTGAGCCTTCAACTGGTTATTAATTTAACAATATAATTTTTATATTTTATCTATTGCATATTACTAGATCTACTCAATACTAAATACTAAGTCACAATACTAAAATTTCAAACTTGATTTTAATGGAGGAAAAGAGTTTATACTCACTACCAATTTCAATACCACAGTAATAATAAAGGAAAATCATTTTTTGGACACTACATTGTAATTTTCAACACAAAATAATAGCATTTTCTCCACAATGTGGTTTTAGTAGTTCTGATATATCATTCTAAAACTGTTCAGAAAAGGTTTAGTTTTGTCCTATTTATGCGATATTTTTCAATATCAATACTTGTTGCAAACGAGTATCTGGGTTCTTTACCAGTTTTAGTATTGATTAGTACTTTGGTATCACTGCTTTTGACAACTCTACTTGATACATAGAATTTGGAATTTATAGAAGCTTTACATCTTGAGGACATTTTTGGCAAATGCCCCCACTGCTCATGAGCCAATGCAATTATATAAAGACTGAATATTTGTCTGTACACAGTGGAGATGGATTTGCTGGAGTTCCCCCTGGCCAGCACTGGGGAGGGCTTTGGAGTGGTCCGCAGGGTCCAGCCGCTGATTGACGCAGACCTGGAGAGACTGCGCCGCCGTGCTGTGACCAAACCAAGGTCAGAAACACTCAACGACAACAACAAGTGTTTTATATCAGCCATGGGCGCCTTTTGAGTAGGAGTTTAACCACGCAGCGAGACAGTGCATCCAGGGGAGAGCCACATGTTGTCAAACCAGGAAAAGCTGCAAAAGGGTCAATGTAAAAGGCCACAGACTATAGACTGTACCGTTTTGGAAGAACTCAATAGAATTTGACAATGCCAGCTGGATGCAGGTACAATATAACTATCCCGCATAGAAAACACAGTCATTGCAGTTAGTTGCTAGGACTGTGCTCTGTGCTTTTTAATTGTTTTTCACATTTTATGTACAATTAATTTACAAAGCCCCTTAAAGAGGATATAAATCTAAATAGCATTGTGACAAGAGACAATAGACTCTACACATTTGGCAAAAACCTGGGCGTAGTTCCTCTTGTGATATTAGTGCAATACTAATACATGGAAGTAAGTTGCAATGCACTTATTGGTCTCTTTGTAATTAGCAAATTACAAAGACTACAGTTATTAAAGTAATATCATTTTCTGCATAAACAAATGGAATGGGGAAAATCCCTGTCTCTGGGTTTCTTGTATTTATTTTATTAGTGTCCCTGAATGTCTTTAAATGTGCTCTGTGACCTGAATCCTAATTCAAAGGGCAATTGCAAACCTACTTGCAATCGCAATTCTTGTGATTTTCCAAAACTAATCCAGCCCTGCTACTATTCTATATCCCATATGCTATGTACCCATAATGAACTCAAAAACACTTGTATATTGTCCAAAGCAGAAGTCTCCTCCATAGAGATTAGCCTACAGAATGTAACGACATCACAACCAAATAACTTAAACAAATGAGTCCTAAATGATAGCCTGAAAAGTGGCCTGGCAGCAGCAGACTGGGAGGCTCCAGCTCATTGACTGTTTGCTTTTCAGAGTTGGCAGATGTTAGCCCAATCTCCACTCACTTACTTTCACTACTCTCTCATTATAAATGACTTTACCGGCTTCATGACGCCTCCTCACCAGAGCATAAAGCATTTTTATTTACGGTCAATGAGAGACGCCGAGGTCAGTGTTTTAGCAGATTGCACACAGCATTTTTTATTTACTTTGTCAAACTCCACATCACGCCTCGAGAGCTAAACTAAATGATTTGTCAGGCTGAGTTTTATGGTCTGTCTTGCAGAGCGGCACTGTCCATGTGGATCTACCTGGTGCAGTGGTGTCAGGAAATGCAGTGTTCCATCTTCCATCACCTCAACAGTGATGGGATGTTTGACTCTCCTCTGATCCAGCTCTCAGACACAGGTGGGCAACTCAAGCACTGCAAAAATACATATCAGCCAGTTAAAGGTGCACGATACAACTTTGTGGGGGGGTCAGCCAACTGCCAGTTTCCATGGACGTTACAGGTCAGATCTGTGGAGAGGCGACCCCCCCCTCACATTAATAAACACCTGTTATTCAATAAATGCAAGAAAATAAGTGACGGACCCCCTGGAGCTCTAACTTTAAAGTGACTTGAAGTTATTTTGAGTGGTTCAGATGAGATTTTACCTATTTGTAAAGAGACATAGATTTTTAGCTTAATTATCTGCCTGATATAGGTATCAGTGGTGGTAGATAATTCTAATGCCATACAGTGTAACATTCTAGGCAAAGCAATAACATCTACATGGAGACAGGGAGGTGGCGGACGCTCTACCAGAAAAGTTACATACTGCACCTTTTATAACAAAACCAGAATCTTGAAGAAAACTCTTCAAATTGATGTTATAATCAAGATAATTAAAACCAAAATGTAATTTTCTGCCTTTTCTTAGAAGTTAAAAACTAAACCGTACTCCATTGACAGATAATTAGCATCAATCATGTAAAAAAAGAAAATACAGCCTGCCAAATCTAAACTGAAGTCAATTAACCCAAAACTTCTAAAAATGAAATAAATACACTGAAGTAATTTTACCACATGTAGATTAAATATTTTGCCGTGTTGAGGGGTTGGTTGTACGAGGCCGTGTGTGACTGTGAACAGACTGGTTTATGTTTTAATAAAGAGCTTATGATCTCCTTATACAACTGTCTTTTCTCTGGTGCAGGCGACCTCATAGTTCAAGCCCATTTGACAGAAGGAGGGGACGAGGCTTTCCGCACCAACGTGGCCGTACCCCTCTGGACATGGACCCGACTCGACTTCTACATGGAGGGTACAAAGGTATAAAGCTCTTGAAGTCAGTGGAGTAAAAAAACATAAAAATCTGAATACAGCTTGTGGCATCTCATCTGACTCCTGCTTTTTCAGTGTCTAATTTCTTTTTGTAACAGCTGTAAGATCCAGAACAATGGTCTTTTCCAGCTGGGGAACTCAGGGCGATTGCAAAGTGTTCTGCAATTTAGAGCTGTTCACGGCTCACCAGTTTTGCCTCTGTGCTGTACTCTTTTGCATTTCACTGTGTCTCTAACTTTCAGGCGCAGCTGGAGTTAGCGTGGGACAGTCAGACCTATGTGTCCAAATATGAGTAAGATATTTCTGTATTATAAGTAACACATAAGAGAAACTCACGCTCAAAGCCCTTGTGAGATGTTGTTTTATTGATCTCTTGGTGGGGAGGGAGGGGGTAGCTTTAATGTGAGCGTTGCGTAATCTGATTGATCACAGGCTCTTGAAAATGTGTTGTTTAAATCCATTTTGTATTTTTTTCTTAAGTTTTCAGATTTCATCCAAAAACTTTCCTAATGTTTGCAATACAACCTAATTGGATGATATAACACACCTCATCTAACCTAGGTATCAAATATTATGGTTAAGGATAAGGTAAACTTTATTGTCCACGTAGGGAAATTTCTCCTCCGCATCCTTCAATACCCCCGGGACAACCTGTCAGAGGCCCTGCAGTGCCCTAACTAGTGTTGGTCAGATTTTAGCTATTGTACATATTTTGGGTTGGATTGGCAGTTACATGCAGTATATAACAGTACTGCTAGAAAGGAGTTATGTTTATTGTTGCTATATAAATATATACTTTACTACTTCCACAGGTTTCACAATAACATATATTTGGATGACACCGATGGACATTTTGTGATTGGGGGCAGCCGATATGTCAGCGGTATACGTGGATATTATGGACCAATGAAATACTACAGATTTGGCACTAACAAGGTAATATGGTGAACGATGCAGCATTTAGGCATAACATCATGACCACTGCACTGACAGTGGAAATAAATAACATAACCCATTGTTACAATAATGGGTGTTTATGTTTGGTGACAATTTGGCTTATAGGTTTATTTTATAGAAGCAAGAAGGATAGTTGGGTCAAATCATATCTATGACTGCAGATCTAGTCCTTAGTTAGTCTAAATAAAGATGTTGCATAGAGGGAACAGTAGTGAACCTGCTTCAAGTGTTGCATATGGGGAGCGGATTCTGCCCCTCGTGTCCAGATAAGGTACTGTAGCTCAGATAAGTTAAAGAAGACCTATTGTGCTTGTGTCTGCTATATAATTATAATCTCTTACATCGTGCATCATTATGTTTTTGCACATTTTAAAGTGCAATATTCATCTAAAACAACTTAATAAAAGAAACAAGCCCTCTGAACTGAAAACTGCGGTGCCCATCATCACAACAAGTGTGTAGCTGACGGCCCCTTCCATGCAGATCATGTTAGCGAGTAGCAGATTTTTTTCATTTGTACCAAAATAAGTGATGCTGCCGAATCCTACGTGTATCATCAACAGACTTCATTCTTCAATAAAATTGAAGAATGAAGTTAGTAGAGAGCAGTGGGCATATGCCAGTGGCGGTGAAAATGGGAATTGATTGGAAATATGGCGTCTTGAAAAAAAGTGATTAAAGATTGCTCAAACATGCACAAATCATTCCAAAAACTTTGAGAGGGCAAATGAGAAGGGGAAACAGCTATAACATGGTTAAAAGCTCTGAAAAGTTGATTTTCCATAATTGGTCTGCTTTGATGTAGGTTTTGATAGAAAAGTGTCAGAATACATAAGACAGGTGGTCAGAATGTATTGCATGATTATAGAGTAAGATTGAACTGTCAGTTTAATTAAGAAAAATGATCAAGTGAAATACTCGTGTCTGTTTGTTGCAGATAAGTCATGATCTTAATCCCAGAGACGTGTTGATGGGTCTTTCTGAATTTCATACTGAATGTGAAGAGTTAAAAGACATTACTCGCACCTACCAGCAGGAAGTCACAGCCAGCCATTTCCTGTCACCAGTCAACCAAGGTGCAACATTGTTTTGACAAGTTGGTCTTTGAAAAAAACGTCAATAAGAACAAATCGCACCTATTAAATCTGCCGAAGATGCTGGTGACAGTTGAATTTTATGTCTTGGTGCAGGTGTCTCTGCCCCTTACTTTATCCTTATCTGGAGTCAGTTTGCCAAGAAAACATGCAAACATAGATGGAACTGGGAATCATTGAAAAAACACAATACATTTTTACACTTTCTCAAAACAATGGAGGAGCAGATACCAAAAGGTCAGTATGGTTTGCACTCCGAGTGGTGATGGTAAGTGTCGCAAATGTTTTGAGAAAGTGTTTCATCTTTTCGGCAGGAAATTTGAGCTTCAAGGATCTCAGGAGTGGCTTGTTCGATGAGGGAGTTGGAGCGATGTTTATCAGGGACCAGGTGGAAATTAATATGACAGAGAAATCAAGAGCCCTCCTGCGCTCAGCCTCCTGTTTTGGGAATCACAAAGCATCTCTTCTCTTGGCCTCTCTCCATCTCTCTGGGCTGGGACATGCGGTCGATCAGCCAAAGGTACAGTCAATGGCGTTTTGGTGTTTTTAAATTGAAACACTTACAAAGACGAATCACATCGATTTGTATTTTATTGGTATGCGTGTGTGTGTGTTTTGCAGGGGCATATCTACAGTTTGATCGGCGCTTTGGGTGATGACCGTTTTGCTCTGATGCATGCTGGGTACAAGCATACACAAGGAATTGATGGCTTTTCCAAAGACTTTGATATGGCCTATAGCTATTACTCCAATATGGGAACCCAGAACAACATCGACATGGAAAAAACACATCAGAGTACGGTAAGTTAGCAGAAGCAAGGTAACAGACAAAGTCTACTAACTAAGAACCTGCTAATGAATGACAGGAAAAGTCTTATTTACTTTGTATGTTATTACTATCTTACTACCTACAGTTTTATCCAAGTCATGATTTTGTCTCAGTGTAGCGATGATTGACTGATCATATCAAATTTGTATTTTGCATATAAAAGATAATATTTCATTACAAAACAATGTCAAAGTTTGTATGTATTTTTGTCACCTTTCAAGCCACTTAACTACCCAATCAGAAAACAGAATGAGCTCCTCACTTTGGATTGCCAGATTCAGCAACCATTTACAGTAAACCCCAAATGACTCTCATTGTGTGTCATGATTTGTCCTGCGTACTAATGGCATCCCAGGTTCAGATATAGTTTAGAAGACTAGACAGTGGTTGCACTTACTTCAAGAGCCTCTATGCGTCTTGTTGCTCTATTTACAAATGCATGAGTAAGTTATGAGCTTGTTTTATCGCTTCACATTCATTTAAAGCATATTGATTGTTTCAAGTAATATAGTAAATGTAATGATATGGGTTCCAGACATTATTGATGTTTGTTAGCTTGGCTCTCGTGAGTTCAGAGAGAGTGGAGAACACTTGAAGGGCATCTTTTTTAATAACATAGTAACTCTTTATTTGAATCAGTAATCCTTCCTCAGAAATAGGAGGACACACACAGTGGAAAGTGAATATTAAAATAATCTACAGCTTTTAAATGGGGTTGTAGGCAGTTAGCTTGTCCTCCTGCATTTGTAAGAAACAGTGACAACTCGAGTCAAGCGAGGGAATGAAAAGCACAGTTCAAGGTAGGTTTTGAATAAAAGCACAAAATGGAGTGGTTTTACAATAAAAAAAAAAACACAGTATTGTCAAATTATATTTTTATTCAATATGTTAAACTGACTCCTGCCATTTTTTTTTTTTACCCTTGAACATTTTTTTCATCTGGGAATTATCTACTGCAATACATAGAAATGATGCATTAATTGGTTAACATGAAAATTTTATTTATTTCATTATTTATCTATCTAGAGTGGTCATATTCAGATAGAGGCTGAAGCATAGTTTTATTCAAAAAACATTCTGGAAGTGAATTACACATTTCACCTATTACTAAAGGGAGTAATATATGACTGTAAGCCTTTTGTCCTCAAACTTGATTGTATTATTTTTTATTTTGTTTTAATGTCAGCAATCCTTTCTTGAACACATCTATCTATGGAAACCTGAGGACTTGGCTCAAAGGGAGGTTGCTGGGAAGGACGTGGTGGACTTTCTGAAGTACCGGGCTGATAGAGGGGACGTGGAGAGCCAGGTGTGGACTAACTGTGTTTTTTATTAGCATGTAAAACTGTGCTGTGTAAGCTAAATTAAGCCCCTTTTAATTTACTCCTTATGATCCTCTTGGCTGAGTTGTTGTCAACCAATAAAAAAGTCTATTATGTGCAGAAACACTTGGGAGCCATGCTGTACTGGGGACAAAATGGCCTCCCCAAAGACATAGCGGGCGGACTGCAGTGGCTGGAAAGGAGCGCCCTGCAGATGAAGGACCCGGACTCCATGTACCACTACTCCATTCTCCTCATGAAGGTGATCTCACTGTGTTCTAGATTAGCTAGTGGGCAGGTTAGGTTACTCTATGGTAGAATTTGCTGCAGATGTGTTGGCCCCCCGACCCTCGTGGGACCTTGGCCCCTGCCCTCCAGCAAAAAATATAAAAAATTCTAGAATATGAACGCAGCCTATAGTTTTTACACCAGTAACCAAGTTTCTTATTAGAACATAAATAACGTGTAAAATTCCTCTTTAGATATGTCTTTTATAAACTAGACACTACTTTATATCATGTAATAATTGGTGTCTAAAAATCATCCATTGAAATGCACTATGGTGTGTTAAATTGATGGCACTATATCTTGGGGACACAGCTGTTTTATTTACAAACACGAAAATGGTCTATATCTTGTTAAAGCAATCTGTATTATGAGTGAGTTTAACAGTGGATGCTTGGTGCCTGTCTGCGCTTTGACAGCTATTGATTCTGTGATTGATGCTTATCCCTGCAGGGCCAGGGAGTTAAGAGAAACTACACGCGGGCTGTGGATCTGCTAAACAAGGCTGCAGAGATGGTACGTGCTCTAATTCAGTCCAAGAAAGTGTGTTTACAGTCACTGGCTCAAGCGCATTTCCTTTGCTGTAGGGCTCAATTAATGCCTTGAATGGTCTGGGCTGGTACCACGGGATTATTCTGAACGACCACACATCGGCGGTGAAATACTTTGAGCAGGCTGTGTTTAATGGAAGCGAGGAGGCCATGTTTAACCTGGCAGTTTATCACCTGAGCGGCACCATCCCAGACCAGCCGCAGAGGAATGAGGTGCGACTTGTTCAACCTAATTAAGTGCTTGATAATTAATCCCTTTGATTGGCTTGGTTTTCTGTTTATTTAATTATATAGTTTTCATGATGCAGTTAAAACATATGACCTAGTACACAAAGACAACAGACATATGAATTATGTCATGTATTCAAAGGAGGAATAAATTATGCATTTTGTCTTCAGAGGTGACATAGGAGCAGGAAAAATGGGTATGCAATATAATATGAGCAAATTTTACTTGGGCCAAATTATGAATAGCTAACTGGGTTATAGTGTCTCCAAAATAAGTAAAGTCGGCCACTGGGGTCCAATCCAGCAAACAAGCTTCTGTAATGCCAGTTCTGATAGGAAAGTATCAGAGTAGATTCTGTGTCGTGTATTGAGGTTGCATATTATACAGATGGCCATAGTTTTATGTTTGGTGTTTGTATGTATGGTTAGGATTGTAGGAGGGAAAAGAGGGCTGACACAAAGGAAAGAATTGGTCAAATATTTTGTGTGTTTTTAGACTGCAGCTTTCCTGCACTTCCTGAATGCGTCTGCGCTGGGACATGTGGGCGCATCAGTGGAGGCTGCACACTACCTGTCCACGGGCGGCCTGAAGGGGGTGTCCCAGGATGCACAGAGAGCTGTGAGGTAGGAGCTTTAGCTTTGGTGACGAAAGTCTTGTTTTGGGCTGTTGCAGTGTAGCCCGCAGTCCCTGGCATCTCATTTCAATGACAGCAGCTAATTCAAGGTCAGAACCCACAATTTGCATTTCTAAAAATAAAAGTCACTGTCACCGCTTTGCTGTAGCCTCACAAAGTTTGTGCTTACGGATGTTACTATGCCTTCTTATGCATTTAAAGAGTCCCCTGCTGCTGCAGCAGCTTTTTTTTAGATGACCTCAACAAATCACAACTATTTTTAGATAAGATTAAAATATTTCCAGTTTAAGTGAAGTAAATGATATTGCATAATTCATTAGCCGTCTTTTACCTTCTGTGCAGAATGCTAAAAAAAGTGTGTGAACAGAACGGACATCTTGGATTTATGATCAGAGAAGCTCTCCAAGCCTACCTCCAGGGCTCCTGGTGAGGATATTAATATCCATTACTTTTCAATTGTCCTCATTTAATCACTTGTGTGCGCTGGCTCTCTGTGGCTGATGTTCACACTTGTGTTATTGTGCTACATCACAGGCAGGAGGCATTCGTCAAGTATGTTTTGGCAGCAGAAACTGGTTTGGGTTTGGCCCAGAGCAATGTGGCTCACCTCTGTGAGGTAAATGATGGCTGCTTTTAGCAGCTGTACTTGTCCCTGTTTAAAATGGTAATGACTCTCACTTTGATTCAGCCTTTTTAACACAACATCAGTGGCTCGTGAAAACACTGTGTGTAATTCTGGTCACATACGGAGGAGCCAAACTGAGCTGGAGGGAAATTATTAGCCACTAATGAAATAACTTTCATCATGGCGCTGCAGCCTCTCACTGTGCTCTGCTTGCAGGAGTGGGATCTGGGTTATGACTGTCAGTGGAGATATCAAAACTACTCTATATTAAACTATGATCCCCATCCTTCCGGTGAGTTCCTCATTTCATTTCGCTCTAACCTCGCTCTCTCTGCCAATCTGCTCGATAAACAGAAAGTATTTATCTTCGTTTATAGCTCTGCTGAAGATGGGGGACTACTTGTTGGCGTCCTGGAGCTCTGGGCTGGGCTCATTATCCGCTCTGGTGCGGGCCGTGTGGCTCTACAGCCGTGCCGCGCTAATGGGCAACCCCCAGGTGACACTCCCGTCAACTCAACTCTGATCAGCACAATCCAACTTTCATGGGCTCAGGCCTGGGCAAACAACAAACACCAGTGCACAGAGCATTATGAATATATTCTGTTCATTTGATTCAGAATTATCTTTGGTACAACTTTTCAAAGTCCCACAATAATTGTATTTTCACACAGGGCATGTTCAACTTGTTCATTTTGATGCAACAAGGCCACAGTCTGCCTTCCAGGGTCCAGGAATTCTTTAATGTCTCGCGCCAAGATGAGCCTGACATTGTTATGGAGAAAATCTTGACAAGGTCTGTTACTGTACATACTAAAGGCTATAATTCAACCCCGTTCTTAGAACATTTTGAGAATGTAGTCATCACACCTGTAGCTATTGATAAATGAAATAGCTATGTGATACTTTTGTTACACAATGATAAACCCAAAAAACAAACATAAACACCAACGTTAACCAGCCGAACTGTGTTAAGTGATGTGGATGTAATGCATAGTAATTACTTTGCATTGACCGTATTACATGTTTTTGTTAGATATTGTTAAAGTTGACCAATTCGGAAAAAAATAATTTACATTTAGTCCAGTCCTTCCGTGTTGTGGTCTTTCGTAGTTCTTTTCAAAGGATGTTTTTTTTCCATATTGAGGTCAGATCTTGTTGTACCGACATGCCTCTTGCTCTGTTTGTGAGTGTAGATGCGTGGAGAGCGAGGGGGAGGGAGTGGTGGAGCCCTGTGCGTTAGCCCTGCTCTGGGTCCAGATGGGGAGAGCCTTAAGGAGCATGAGTCAGAGTGCTCCACAGCATGTCCTGGTAGGCCCATTCACACTCACACAAATCACACCCACTGTACAACACTTAAGTGCTGAGGATGCTGCTGGGCTGATGCCTAACCACCTTTGGTAACACCGTATGCACTTAATTATTGAAATGTGTGAAAATGTGAAGTAGAGCCAGTTCAAAATACAAATTGCAGACATTAGAGTGAAATGAAATTGCAAATTGTACAGATCTATGTGAATATGATTTTATAATTATTTGTTATGGGTTTTTTTTTTGTGAATGATAGTGAAGTTCTCTTTCACTTTTTGTAGCATGCAAGTTTTGTTGTTGTGTGGTGTGAAGACATGAGTATTCTTTGTTACTATTATACGATGTTACTTTTCTTGTGAGGCGTATGCACCTGCTTGTCTCCATGGAGATGTTATTGCTTTACCTGCAGTGTTACACAGTATGGCATTAGACGCATCTATGAATTTAATGTATTACAGGTGTTTTTATTGCTCAAAAGTATCTTGAAAGCATGCATTATTAATGTGAATCCCTGTAACTTGGCCCTGGGTCACCTGCTTGTCTCCATGAAGTTTAATGCTATACTGTGGAACATTCTAGACAAGACAATAACATCTCCATTGTGCAAAAAGGGATGTAACCACATCCAAATTGGGGTTGTTTTAACAGTGTTGAAAAAATTCTACTTATTCCACTGAATTGCACTTTTGTTCCTTTTGTGCTGTTGTTAGTGTCATTTATTAAAAAGATTTCTGTATACAGTAATTTATTTATGACTGCACTGTATAAGGGTCATGGTCATATTGTTTATCGCTGAAACAAATCCATGTATTTGGGACCTCAGAGCTTACAATCATAAGACTTATGACACCCCCTCATACAGAGTGGATATTGCCCGATTATATACCTTTGATGCCTTTAATTATTGAAATCTGTAAAAATGTGAAGCGCTGCCAACTCATAAATAAAATATCCCAACTCTATGGTTTGCTATTTTGAGTTTGATATATCATTTATTTATATTTCTCTATAGGTTTGTGCATCGTTCCTCTCGCTGTGCGTCATCATTGTCAGCGTGCCTTTGAAGATGTGTCTGGGTAAGTACTTCTCCTGCACAAATTAACCACAAGAGGGTACAATTTCGCCATGCACAGGACCAGAGTTTTAGTGAGGTATGAGGAAAAGAGAGTCAATTATTTATTTTATATTTTGTATTTTTTTTTTTGTAAGAATGTTCAGTGGGTCAGTGATTATGAATTTTTGTATCAGTCCAAATTACAGTCCAATCCGCATGCAGGAGTGACATTGGAGTAGATCAAAGATATTCCATCACTAAGAATTTTAAACACTGTGAGTTATAAGGTCTTTTTTTTGTCCAGGTCTGGGAATTGTATTATATAGGACTAATGCCTTGGCAGTGGTCCGTGCCAAACATAAGCTTCTAGTAGAGTTTTATTTGGAGTTCAGTTTAATTTTGTCAGTTAATTTGAAAGTGCATTATGTAACTTTTCCAGATGAGGTTCATCTGCGTATCTCCATGGAGATGTTATTGCTTTGCCTGGAATGTTCCACAATATGGCATTAACCTTATGCATTGCCATGTGGGTAATCTGGTGATGGTACAAGGCGAATTACAGGGCAGATCAGTGAAATGCATTTTTCAATCCATTTTTACTTATATAAACCTACATAACTGAGTGAAGATGAAGATAGATAAATTTAATGCCATCCTGTGGAACATTGCAGAAAATGTACATAATGCACCTTTATAAAACATGTCTTTGTAGTTTAGTATTGCAGTATAAACAGTATTGCTTTGAATTGTCTGTTGTTTATTGCTCTGCTACTGTTACAATGTGTAAGCTATGAAGCTCAAAGTGGGCGCAGTGTTTGGTCCGATAATCCAATCTTTCTTTCTCATTATGTCCAAATGAACAGACCAAAAGCACCCGAGCGCTCGCGTGGTCGCACAGAGGGCACGGACGTCATCTGTCAGCCAAGATGGTATCAACACCAACACCAACACAGCAGAGCAGAACGGCATTATGGGAGGAGGGGGGCCTTATATACCAGCGGGCAGCCTCCGGATTAGCGTACAGCAAGGGACGCAATGCCTATCCCGGACATGTGATTTGGCTTTGACACTTGCAGGCTTGTGTCTTTGTGCCTTTTGGACCACACTGCTCTATCATCTCCTCTGACATACAGCACCCCCAGACAATGACTCAAGTGCCACAGTAAGACTATACTCACAAAAGTATAACAGTGTTTAAAGGATGACACACTAGGTCCTGTAGGTGAAGCCTTGGCCGATTCTGTGTTATGGAAATAGAAAGGTGAGGTGATCTTCTGAATAACAATGAGTATTTCTGTACAATATTGTTGATAATGTTGCCTCGGTAACCATTTTTTATTGTTTTGTATTGAGTAGAGAAAATAAAAATCCTTTTGGCTTCTCCCTTCTGGGGTTGTCACAGCAAATTATGTGTATCCCAGTGTGCAGTGACTCGCATACAAATTTGGCAGAGGTTTTATGACACTCCTTCATTGGGTTTAATAATAGTAGTTTGTTTTGCTATATGTT
>KN483243.1:2765-25087 GCA_000787095.1 Periophthalmodon schlosseri | reverse complement strand
ACGCAAGCACATGCAAACACACACAAAAATGCACGCAAAAACACACACACACAAAAACACACGCAAACACACACAAACACATACAGACACACGCAAGCACATGCAAACACACACAAAAATGCACGCAAAAACACACACACACAAAAACACACGCAAACACACACAAACACATACAGACACACGCAAGCACATGCAAACACACACAAACACACGCAAACACACAAAAACACTGCAAAAATACACACAAACACACGCAAAAACCAAACACATACAGACACACGCAAGCACATGCAAACACAACACACACAAACACACGCAAACACACAAAAACACTGCAAAAATACACACAAACACACGCAAAAACACACACAAGCACACGCAAACACACACAAACACTTGTAAACAAACACAAAAACACACATACACAAAAATACACATAAACACACACAAACACATGCAAGCACATAGCAAACACGCAAACACACACAAACACACGCAAAAACACACGTGAAAACACACACACTCAAAAAACTCACACAAAAACACACGCAAACAAACAAACAAATGCAAACACACACAAGCACACGCAAACACACGCAAACAGACACAAAAACACACGCAAGCCACGCAAACACATGCATATACACACACACACAAACACACACAAGCACACACAAACACACGCAAACGCACATGTACACACACAAACACCCACAAAAAACACCCGCAAACACACACAAAAACACCCGCAAACACACAAAAAAGACACACAAACACCCGCAAACACACACAAAAACACACAAAAACACATGCAAAAACACAAACACACGCAAACACACACAAACACACACACACGTACACACGTGTACACACACAAAAACACATGCAAACACACACAAACACACACAAAAGCACACGCAAACACACACAAAAACACAAACAGACAAAAACAAACGCAAACACACACAAACACACGCAAAAACACACGCAAACACACACACAAAAACACGCGCAAACCCACATAAACACACACAAAAACACACGCAAAAACACGTACACACACAAAACACACAAATACACACACAAACACACACAGACACATGCAAACACACGCAGACATAAGCACGCACACAAACACAGAAAAACACATACAGACATAAGCGTACACACAAAAACACACGCAAACACACGCAAACACACACAAATACAAGCATACACATGCAAACACACACAAACACATGCAGACATAAGCACACACACAAACACACACACAACCATACACACACAAACACATGCAGACATAAGCATACACACACAACACATGCAAGCATACACACAAAAACACACGCAAACACACGCAAACACACACAAATACAAGCATACACATGCAAACACACACAAACACACAGAGACATAAGCACACACACACAAACGCACACACGCATGCAGACATAAGCATACACACACAAACACACGCAGACATAAACATACACACACAAACACATGGACAGACATAAGCATACACGCACAAACACACGCAGACATTAGCATGCACACACACGCAGACATAAGCATACACACACACACAGACATAAGCAGACACAAGCCTGCATGTGCCGATTTCCTGATTAAATGAATCACTGTCTTCACATGGAGCTGTGCAATTAATCAAAACTGAATCAAGATGGAGACTGAGTCGTGCCTAATGGTCAGTGATGAGACTGGGTGGTTTAATGTCTAAAGCCAATCCTGTGTCAGGAAAACGATGTGCTTTGGAGGTGTTTGCGTGTGTTTGTGTGTGTTTTGTGTTAAATGGCACTAATTAAAAATCTGTATTAGTGTTGTCACGATACTAAAATTTCAAACTCGATTTCGATACTAAGGAATTGGCTCAATACTCAATACTCATTTCAATACCACGATGATAATAAAAAGACTAAGACAAAGATTAAAACTGGCTGTTCTGTCTGATATTTTTTAGTAGCGATACCTGCTCATGAGTATCTAGTTTTGACAGTAGTTATGAGCTCATCTATCTACATGTAGACCACAACTACTACTATTACTACTACTATTACTACTACTACCACTTTATAATAACTACAACTTAATTATCCTTAATAAACCATGAACAAATACTTGATTCACAATGAACAAATATTTTATTAAATCAGTCCTATTGTGCTTGTGTCTCTCTCCCTATTATAACCTCTGACACCTGTGGATCATTATGTTATAATTTGCACATTTTAAATCATAATATTCATCTAAAATGACTTAATAAAAGAAACAAGTTCGCTGACTTCCGCGTTAGAAAACTCCCCAATGGGAGGTGACGACGCTGTAAACGTGATCACAACAAAGCGCCGCATGCTATTGGCGCCCCTAAGGACAGCATGGGAGGTGACGACGCTGTAAACGTGATCACAACAAAGCGCCGCATGCTATTGGCGCCCCCTAAGGACAGCTGCACATCACACTAGCAAACAGCCTTTTTTTTTCATTTGTACCAAAATGACAACGCGACGCTGCTGAATCCTACGAGTATCACCGATGAAGAAAATAAAACTGCAGAAGGAAGTGCGTACGTTACAGTGGGCCTGTACGTCACAGTGGCTGTGTACGTCACAGTGGGCATGTACCGGTGGAGGTGAAAACGGGGGTAGATCAACAAAATGTCGTCTTGAAAATAAGCGATTAAAGATTACTCAAACATGAATCACTCCAAACACAACTTCAGAGGCTCAATGAAAAGAAACGACTAGAACAGCTCTGAAAAGTCCAGTTTGCAGAATAGCTCTGATTTAAGAATAATTCAGGATTAGTAACTACTTAATCAAGGGATTAGGGTATTCATAGGGAATACCCTAACCCCTTGATTAGGGGTTAGAGAATACCCTAACCCCTAATCAAGGGGTTAGGGAATACCCTAACAAATAAATTAAATCTATTTGTTCATAATGAATGAAGTCTTTGTTCATGCTTTATTAAGCCTAATTAAGGTGTCGTTATTCTAAAGTGCTACTACTACTACTACTACTACTACTACTAGTACAACTACTACTACTATTACTACTACAACTTCATTAATGCAAAATGTATTTAGTTACTTGACAAAATATGGGGCACAGATGAATCCATGTCTGTACCTCTCCTTATCAGTAGAGTAGCAGCCCCAGACAGTCCTATTGAAATATTGATGCTGGTGAAGCTGTGTGAGCAGGTGGTAAGATTTCTTTAATATGCCGTGACTCATTTCAGCAGATTTCCCAGAAGCCCTTTCACCACAACATCACCACCCCTTCTTCTTATACTGCCATAAAAGTGTCATCTGTACAGTGACGTCATCAACATGGAGGGCAATGGGTTCATTTAGAGACAGAAGTGAAGTGCTAAGCAATGAATTCTATTTTCATCACCATTATAATTTATTCTCCAATCAAAAGCTTGTGTTCACGTGACATCAGCACACTGCAGACTAGCTCTTGTTTAACCTGAGCTGAGACAGGTCAGAGCTCTTAGATGGAGTTTTCTGTGTAACTGTCAGATGCAGATGTGTGGACCTGGTTTATGGTTAATATCTCTGTAATCACTGGGCCTATCCACATGGAACAAAAACTGACACAAAGTTCAACGTCTTCTCTGTCAGTCAGAGATGCACCAATACTGATCAAATATCGGCACAATACTGAAAAATTAGCTGGATCAGATATTGGTTCCATAATATGGTTTAAGCCGATATCCTGGTTAGATCTTTAACTGGATGTAATAATACTATTTACAGGTTGATTTTGACCCAGAACGTCTCATAATGTTTGAGCTTTTCTTCACACACAGCTGTTCACTCTGATGTGAAGGAGAAATAACAGTTACATAACACTATTGGATCTCTGTGTAATAAGTTCACTCTGTTTTAAGGAAATAAGCGCCATTTTCCGTCCCTACAATGCTATCAGTTACTATCAGGCATCGGCAGTTACTTAAAGTCACAGAATTGAAATCAGTATCGGACCTGAAAAAGCGTGATCAGCGCATCCCTACTGTCAGTATAAATAAACAAAAGTGGAATCATTTTTTTAAAACAGCTTCAGAAATTATTCAATTCCTGAAGCTATTATCCATTATTATACTCCAAGAAGTGATTGTTAAATGGTAAATGGTCTTTATATGAAGGAACCACTCACCCATTCACACACACATTCATACACCAGTGTACACAGACACTGGGGGTGAGGGGGGTTAAGTGTCTTGCTCAAGGACACAAGAACAACATTCATCTGTGGGAATCACTGCCAACCTGTGGGTCAGTGGATGTGACTGCTCAACCAATGACGTTTACGTCGAGAGCGGCATCTGAACCACCAACCTTCGGCTCAGAGGGCAAACTGAGCTACTGTCGCTCATTTATCAATTGAAATCACTTTAGCCATAACATTAATATGACAAGTTTGGAGCCAATCCCAAACTAATAATGAGAAGGTTCAACATTTGTGGAGCAGAAGTTTGGAGACTCCCATAGAGTTATATAGGCCCCGGCCCTCCATCTGAGATTATGACATCATCAAATTACAGAATGTGAACAAAACCCATTGTCAGATCTTATAGGTCTCACTACTGACCTCTGTGGTGAAAATACAACCACAATTCAATATATTTCACACGACTTGCAGATTGTGAAATGTCAAGCTCAGTGTGAGACATCAGGCTGTGTAACAATCATATTCTACAGGAGCAGGTTCATCAGGTTCATCAGGTTCATCAGGTGACCACAGAGACAACTGCGAGATGGAAACAAAATCACTATTTGAATGGGCACAATTAGCAAATCACAAAGTCTGCAATTTAAAAAGTATCCTGTGTTATTGTACATAAAAATGTCTAACCGATCTGTACAAACATATTATGAAATGTCCCTGTGTGTCAGATGCCCTCCCTGTGTCTCCACGGGGTCTTACTCTGCATAAAAACATGCTCTGAAATGTGATTGTTGTATTAGTTTGTCAGTTTGGATTTCAGTCTTTTTGTCAGTTCTTCTGGACGTACTTAAAATGTGACTTTGAACAGAATCTAATTAAAACATAAATCATAAATCTAATCACAATCACAAGGCTCATCAGAAAAATCACAATTCGATATTTTCCCCAAATCGTTTAGCCCTAACTGTTATAAACCTTATAATATATGTGTTATAAAATACATGGATGCTATTTGTTCACTGTTATATTAAAGGAGCACTATGTAACTTTTCTGGTGTTGGTTCAAGAGAGGGAGAGAGAGAGACAGAGAGAGACAGACGGAGAGAGGGAGAGAGGGTGAGAGAGAGAGAGAGAGAGAGAGAGAGAGAGGAAGGAAAAGAGAGAGACAGAGAGAGAGGGTGAGAAGGAGAGAGGGAGAGGGAGGAAAAGAGAGAGCGGGAGAGAGAGACAGAGAGAAAGAGGGAGAGGGGGTGAGAGAGAGGGAGAGGGAGAGAGGGAGGAAAAGAGGGAGAGGGAGAGAGACAGAAAGAGAGAGGGAGAGAGAGAGAGGGAGAGAGGGTGAGAGAGTTGAGTGAGTTCATACAAACAGGTGACAAACACGTGGTCACACAGGGAGAACATGCAGTCTAACCCACAACCTCTTTGTAAAAGGCAGGGAAAGCTTACCATTCTACCGATGATACAGCGCTGTCAAACTTTATACAAGACATAAAGTCTATTGTTCAAAGCTTATTTGATTGGCCAAAGTCTCAAAATTATGGTCCTAGTTAGACCTACTTTAGAACTGGTTTAGTCCTGGTTTAGTCCTGGTTTAGTCTTGGTTTAGTCTTGGTTTAGTCCTAGTTAAGACCTGGTTTAGTGCTAGTTAAGACCTGGTTTAGTTCCGGTTTAGTCTCATTTTGTCCTGGTTTAGCCTCGGTTTTGTCCTTATTAATATTGCATTATAAGTGGGAACGCCTTTCCTACATGTTCCAAGAGAAGGCACATTTGAAAATCATCTTTAAAAACATTGAAAATGATGCACTGTGTAACTTTTTGGGTACAGAGTCCTGCACCTGCTTGTATCCATGGAGATGTTATTACTTCGCCTGGAATCTTGCGCCATTTAAATTAATTTTGCATTGTTTTAATTGCCTTGAAAAACATGCATTCTTACTGTCAGCTGGCCGACCTCTCCACAGATCTGACCTGTAACTTGTCCTGGTTGTGTCATTTGGTTATTGTCTCCAGTTTAATGCAATACTGTGGAACATTCCAGACAAAGCATTTTCACCTTGAATGAGATAAGCAAGTCAAGAAAAGTTACACAGTGGACCTTTAAAACATGTTTTCTGAAAAAACACTGAAATTGAAAATCTTCTTTAAAAAACATTTTAATCTGAAAATTTTAAAGATGAACTATGTAACTTAAAATTAAACTCTACAGAGTTTATATAGGAGTATTGTTTCGCAATGAAATCACCTGTAATTGAATAAGTGCAAAATAGACAACTTTAATGCCCTGTTGTGGAACATTACAGGCAAAGCAATAATAGCAGCGGACCCTCTACCATAAAATTTACATAGTGAACCTTTAAAACAATTGGGTGACACAAATGTTGAAAATTAATGCCATACTTTGAAACATTCCAGTCAAAGCAATAACATTTCCACGGAGCTAAGCAAGCAGTGGACCCTCTGCCAGAAAAGCTTTAATATCATTTTTCACATTACCTTTTCACTCGTATGATTTGGTCTCGCATTGGTTTAATGTCTTGAAAACTTTGCTGGTTCACGAGGCTGTAGACCAGGATAAAGCCTTGCCCATTTCGGATGTACAAATCCCGCATGGACGCGAACTGTTCCGTGCCGGCCGTATCCAGGATCTCCAGAACCGAAGGCGAGGAGTCCACTTCGATCTCCTTACGGTAAAAATCCTCTATGGTCGGGTCATACTTCTCAATAAAAGTCCCGGTAACGAATTGAACCGTGAGCGCCGACTTGCCGACTCCACCGCTTCCCAATACCACGACTTTGTATTCCCGCATCTCCAATTCCAAAAATCAGTGTTTACGCATCACTTTAGCATGGGAAACCGCTTACAAAACATATTTACGACAAAATTCCCACGCTATCTTGGAGGCAGGCCATCCATAATGCACAAAAATGGGCTATTCATAGACACAACGGTGCCGCACATCGCATTACGCACAAGCTAACCATTGTCAAATTAGCTAAACACGCGGCTAAGCATTGTCTTCTCATCCAAGTAATAGCCATTTACGTGAAATCTACAAGTTTATACGCGAAAGATAGCAAAGATGATTCGAGGGTTTAAATGTGGTTAAAAGACGCGAGGGGCTGGCGACGGGACTCCACGCCTCTCCTCCTCCTCTCGCGTCTAGGCTCCAGCGGGAGCTTAGGTTGCCTCCTCCTCTCGCGCCTCTCCTCCTCCTCTCGCGTCTGGGCTCCAGCGGTAGCTTAGGTTGCCTCCTCCTCTCGCGCCTCTCCTCCTCCTCTCGCGTCTGGGCTCCAGCGGTAGCTTAGGTTGCCTCCTCCTCTCGCGCCTCTCCTCCTCCTCTCGCGTCTGGGCTCCAGCGGTAGCTTAGGTTGCCTCCTCCTCTCGCGCCTCTCCTCCTCCTCTCGCGTCTCGGCTCCAGCGGGAGCGTAGGTTGCCTCCTCCTCTCGCCTCGGAATCTGTGGATGCAACGAGGTATTTCCTGGAGCAAGGAAAAAAAAGGGAAAACAGCGGAAAATGAACAGTGATTAGTCCGTCTGATTGGGCGAGTGGATCAGATGTCGTAGCATGAAAACTGGGATATTTTGGTGAAGCGAACTGGTAGTAGCATTATTGAACTAATTTACACGAGAGAGAGATAATTGCATTCTTCTTATTATTAGTAACATAGATTCGCTATTTCCAGGCCTACCTGTGTTAATTATAACCAACAACAATACTAGCTGCTGTTGTTTTTAGTCTGATTTAAACTGCTCCACATTTAAAGGTGTGCGATAACTGTATTGATATTAATTGTTGCATATGTAAAGTACTATGCAAAAGTCTTAATGAACAAGTAAACCAAAGAAATAGCACACAGAAATGCAATTAATGTAATAGCTTATAAAGGTCTATTTAAACAAAAAGGGCCTGAGGAGCATGGACCTCTGACAAGGCGCTGGTCCTGTCTTGCAATGGTAAGGAAGACAGGCTATAGAATACAGTGCCTTTCAAATGTGTGTAGTAGTTTTGGAGACATTCTCACTCCAACTATTTTGTATAGTACATGGCCTAAACCAGGTCTAAACACGGGACCAAACTAGGACTAAACCAGGACTAAACCAAAGTCTAAATCAGAAAAAACAGGAGTAAACAAGGCATTAAACCAGGGACCAAACTAGGACTAAACCAGGGACTAAACAAAGAACTAAACTAGGTCTATCAGAGATTTGAGTGCATGGGGACGAGATAGAGTCTAGAGACAAATCCTTTTCTGACCTGAAACAATTGCGAGTTCACTCAAAACTCTTTGTTATTGCCCTGATATCATTTGCATGTTCTTTTACTCCAGTCTATCAGAGAACAGCTCAGTTAATGTCAACATATTTACAGTAGCCTAATGTGTTTATATAGGCCTACATATTAGATTTACCCACCTGCTGCATGTCCTCTTCAAGTGTCCAAACCTCGATGTAAATCAGCCATCCACAATCGAATATTTTTTATTTTTGTTGTGCTTTTATTTAAGGTGCGCTGTGTAACTTTTCTGGCGGAGGTTATAAGCCACCTGCTTGTGTCTATGGAGTTGTTATTGCTTTGCCTGGAATGGTCCATAGTATGGCACTGAAGTTATCTATCTCCATGGAGACAAGCAGATAACTCCACCAGGCCAAGTCAAAGGTCATACACTTACAGCCATACATTTAAGGCAAATCACTAACGTCTCCATGGAGGAAAGCAAGTGGTAGATTAAATGTTGGTGCACCTTTAATGCTAGAGCAATGGGTTATTATTTTTACACTGACTTGTCCCTATAGGTAAATGTGTCTCTGGATTAAACAGCCATTTTAAACACGTTTGTGTACTATTTTATGCAATGTTCTTTTTAATCTATAAGCCTATTATTGTAAAACACATTGTACAAACAAGGAATATAAGGCTATTGGGATTTCCCTTATGTTAACATCTGCATGTCTTCAGTGACACTAACATCTGGCTAACAGCACTGCTAGCATGTTAATAGTGTGTTTACGTCACCATTTCCTGTTTAGCTTTGTGCAAGAAGCATTTTTCCCTTTTGACTTCATGGAAAACAAACTTCATTATAATAATACCATAATAGGCAAAACTCACTTCTTGGAGATTTAACCTGCGGTTTCTTTATCAGAAACAAAACCCCTTGAATAAATGCAAGATAGATAAGTTTAATGCCATAATGTGGAAGGCAAAAGGCAAGCAGGTACACAGACCCTTCTTGTAAAAATGTTACATAGTGCAGCTTTAAGTTACAGACAGTAGTGTTGTCACAATATTAACATTTCAAACTCTATTTTGATAACTAAGGAATGGACTCGATACTCGATACCGATACCACAGTGATAATATAAACACTCTTTATTTAGACAATAAAATGTAATTTTCCACATTAAATGGTACTAGTTGTTTTCTATTCCCATGTGGCCTTATATCTGTGTAATCCCTCAGTCGTCCAGGTAGGTTCCATAGTGGTCCATGGGCGTATACTAGTCTATGGTCTTATACTTGGCCTTATATCTGTGTAATCCCTCAGTCGTCCAGGTAGGTTCCATAGTGGTCCATGGGCGTATACTAGTCTATGTGTCTTATACTTGTTCTGACACAGCTCAAGATCATTCTAAAGATATTCAGGAAAGGTTCATTTCTGTCCTGTCAATGGGACTTTTTTAGTATCAATACCTGCGAACAATGAGTATCTAGTTTCAATACTAGTTTTAGTATTGATTAGTATGTGACTTTCAATACTTTTGACAGCCCTAACAGATGAGAGACAAGACAAAGTCCATATTTAATTTTCTTTATTTTTCTCTTTCAATAAATCTTACACTATCCTGCTTTAACCAAAAACGACTATAGAACATAAAGTAGCACAAAATATATGCAAAAACACATTAAATGATTACATCGAATACAGTGATTTTTCGTAACAATTTGGGGGGAATAAACCAAAACATAAATGGCACTAGCAGTCACGATTTTGTGGTGCCCTCTGGTGTCTAAAGCTGCAACTACAGGTCCATTGTACATAAGGCAATGAGACGATATCATATAGAACCAAAAACCAGTGACTGCTGTAAAATTGAGTTTAAAGAGGGAGTATTACACTTCTATGGGGTATTAACATATTTAGATCACCATGTTGCCTTTTATTGTTTTGAAAATGCTATATTCTCCCAAAACAACGTATTAAAAAATGTAATTAGTTTCAGTTTTGATTTTGATGCTCTGAGTCCCCCCTCCCTTGGCTCTCTCCCCCTTCAGAGCGCTATCACAACACAATCAGCTTGCATCCTGCTAATGAAACTACTGCACATCACATCAGGTTTGTGTAGTGTATTATTTTGTATCATGTTTTTGTATATTTATGGAGAATTGTCTGTGAGAGCAATGGGTGACGTAGGCTTGTGGGCAGAGCATTGGACAAATCTTACAGCTAACTGTAAGGAGGGTTCAAATAGGGCCAGAGAGAGATCACAAGATTACTCAAACATGCATGGATGACATCTAAAACTTCTTCAGGTATGTTTTTTGATGAGGGAACAACGTTAACAAACATAACATGGTAGAAAGCTCCAAAAAGTTGATTTGCATAATACCCCCTCTTTAAAATTCATTGAAATGAATTTAAAATTAGATTTGAAGTTAAAACCATTCATTCAAGTCTTGTCTTAAGAGCTTTTAAAACCATTTGAAGCACTCAGATAAGGCAAAGTTGTTCCAAAAGTGCTATACATTTTAACTATACCATCAGTCAAACAATATCCAAACATTAAAAGTCATTTGTTAAATTAACATGGGTCAAAAAGAGGCTTGAGGAGTACATTTTTTTCAAGAAACATTCAAGATTTTTTTAAGTAGAAAGTAACTGTCCATGCAGCGAGTTGTAAGTAATATTTATGAATGAGATCCCAGGTGTAGTGTTGTTTCTAGGTCTACTGTTATGATTCTATTCATAATTATATTCTAATTATGGCTTTGTAATTGCTACTTGCATGAGGCCAGAGAAATCATAATTTATACACAGGCAAAACATGAAAAAGGAGCAATTCACATGCTTTTCAAAATGTTGATATTTGGAAATATAAATTGTGTATGTATAGGCTGTCAGCTTATTCAATTTGGATCACAGATGAAGAAATTTGACTGTCGATTTTAATTTGAAACCTTATTATTCTTTCAAGTTTCCAATTACATCAAGCCAAGAATCTGATTGATTCACTTTCAAATAAAAATATACTGCATTTTTACCCCAATTTGATGTCATTTTCAAATTTCACATTGTAATTTAGAGACTTGTAAACCCATTTTTGCAAACTTAACCTGAATTTAAACTGAAGAAGCATAAAAGTAGACCATTCAAAACTTAAAGGAACTGTATGTATCCTGCCTCTTACTGTTTTGAAAAGGTACTACAACCCCATCTGAGCCTGCGTGTCCAGCGCCTTCACCTGCAGATAGACACACATACACGTGTGTCTCATTGTCAGTGTATGGACTGGCCTCATGTGAAAAAACCTCCACAATTCACTCACTGAGCTGCAGAGGCTGCACTAGCACTGAGTCATGATTGGCTGTTGGGGTTTAGGTAGTGACCATTCAGATCAGAAAGAGGCATTTTAAGTTTAAACCAATTGGATTTTAGCATTGAAACTGGAAACCCAAATGAGAGAGTCATGTGAGGCTCATTCTGCTTTCTGATTGGTTAATCGTCTGGAACCAAAACACCAAATTAAAACGTAAATGACTTGTCCATCATGTCCAGTGTTTTTGTCATTAAGAATAAATCAGCATTACAGTCTTTATGAGTTAAAGTTATATTTGATGTGACCATGTTTACCTCGTTTCTGGGGACACAGAGAGGTCATGTTTATGAAAAATCAAAATGTTACATACAGTTCCTTTAATATTTCCCATTAAAATAGTAAAAGTGCAAGTCTTTTTGTGATACAGTGACTGAAGCAGTGAAACCAAAAGGCCATATAGTTCATAAATGATTTTGTCTTAATATATATCTGTAATAGCCATATATATAAACTATGTAACATCAACATTTGAAATCTAGTAGTGTTACAAGTACAGATGTTTTTCGCTATAAAGAAAATATTTGTAAGTGAAATAGCTTTTTTACAGTCTACCTGGTTACATTTGAACAAAACCTTTTATCATTTACAAAAATACCCCACTTTTAGTCATTGCAACAAATATTATCGTCACACTAGAGTCAAAATTACATATTTTTTTTTACTTTTATAAAGATTTTTTTCGTAAAATGTTTTCTATACAATAAACATTTTTTTTCCAACAACACAATGCTATAACTGTGGTGACGTTACTGCGACATGTGATCATTTTGGGCCAATCAGAAGACAGGAAAAAGAGGCTATACATTTAATGGGTTATATGTGGCATTCATGTGGTTTAGATGGTCCGATTATGAAGGAAATCTTAAAATCTTAAATTTTACAAAACACAAAATTATAACATTTAGCTGAATTTGAAGTTTAAAGCTGCACTATGTAACTTTTCTGGTGGAAAGTATGCCACTGCTTTTCTCCATGTAAATGCTACTGTTTTGTTACTGACTATTGGCCATTGGCTATTAAACTATTGGCATTAGTCTATTTCTATGTAAACAAGCAGGTGATGCCACCATGCGAAGTTACATGTCAGATCTGTGGAGAGGTGAGCCCAGTCACAGTAAGAATTTTTAAGGCAATAAAACACCTTAACTAAGAAGAAGAAAGGACAGCTCAAGGACATACTGTGGAACATTTCAGGGAAAGCAATAACATCTCCATGGAGATAAGAATGTGACAGACCTTCCCCAGGAAAGTTGCATAATGCACCTTTAAACGTTCTTTAGACTGAAAATGATCGCATCATAGACATTACTATATGCCTGGTTAAACTCTAACTTTCATTTAAACTCTTAATATTAGAATTTCTTCAAATTTTAAATACTTTTTTTTAAAATTCACAAAAGTTTCGTACATCAAATACTTCAAATAAAAAGCTATGGGCTCTTTATGAATAAATTAATTTTCAAAAACACAACTCATTCAACCAAAATCAGACCAGCCAATGACCACATGAATGCTACATAAGTCCCGCCTCTCTCTCTAAATCCTTGCTTCTGATTCGCAGACAGATTAAACCTTCAAAATGACCAATCGCACAGAATGCAGCACAGGTTAATAAATTACATTCATCTGAAAATACAACAATTTCGCGACTAAAATTTGACCAATAGTAACAACAAAATCAAATTTTTTTCAAACCATCTGCCAAGTATTGTAATGTATGTTGGACAATAAGAAAATCAAAATATCCTGCGTTAAAGTGATGGTGGATTGTCAATGTATTTCAAGCACCATGAAATTACATCCAAAAATGTTGTAAAATATATATATTTTTTTAAAGAAGGGGTATTACACTTCTAATTGCTATCACAGATATAGATCACCATGTTCCCTTTTATTGTTTTGAAAATGCTATATTCGCCCACAACAACATATTAACATATTGTTTCACTTTCATTTTTGATGCTCTGAGTCTCCCCTCCCTTTGCTCTCCATGCTAAGTCACTCCCCCTTCAGAGCACTATCACAACACAATCAGCTGCATCCCACTAATGAAACGACTGCACATCACATTTGGTTTGTAAAGCTGTAGAGTTTTGTATCATGTTTTCGTATATTTATGGAGACTTGTCCTTTGGAAGCATGGGTGATGTAGGCTTGTGGGCGGAGCCTTGTACAGGGTCTTACTGCTAACCCTAAGGAGGGTTCGAATAGGGCCCGGGAGAGCTCACTAGATTATTCAAACATGCATGGGTGACATGTAAAACCTCTTCAGGCATGTTTTTGATGAAGGAACAACGTTATAACATGGGAGAAAGCTACAGAAAGTGGATTTTTCATAATACCCCCTCTTTAAAGATGAACCAGTCCAAACAGGCCTAGATACCAGACAATACATTTTATCTTTTTAAGTAACATTTCTAAAAACTTTTCAAAATAAAAGATACTTGAACAAACATTACAATTTCGCAATACATTTTTTCCTCACTCACATTCTTTTTGTAAACTACTCAAAAACATGGTCAAAATGAATTAGGGGTGTCACGATTTTAAACCAAAATTGGATACAAAATTGCAAAACTACATGTAAAATCTAAAATTGCAAAACTGAAATGTAAATCTAATCTCTTGATTAGATTTGCTAAATGTTGATAAAGAATTTGGTGCAGCAGTGGCTCAGTTGGTAGAGAAGTTTGCTTATTATGAAGGTTGGTAAGATGAAGGTTGATGGTTAGATTCCCATAATCAGTATAAAGCTTGCTATTGTAACCTTGAGCAAGACACTTACATGTGAACCTACGTATTACTGTTGACTGGGAGGAGTTGGAGAAAGCTTTGAATGACATTGAACCTGATGAATTTATGTTACAAATGATATAAGAAGGCTATTTAAAGGTCCTGTACCAGATGTTGGCTCTGTGTCTGCAGCTAATTATAAAGTACATGTTAGCATGCTAGTTGTTGTTAGCTTTACTGTGACAGTAAAACTCCGCTCTGGTATCTGAAGGTTGTGAAAAGTGCTTATAAACTCATCATGGAGAATAATTAGGATGCTCAGAATGCATAATGTGAGGATATAACTTTGGACCACTGCAAACTGTTCCCATTTTAAGACAGTAAAAATCAGGTACAGCAACTTTAATTATTAGGAATTTTGAATATGAAGCCAAAATGTCAAATTTGTAAACATATTAGTGAAGTTATGTATTGACTTATTTGCCGCACAAAATAGGAATATGAAGTTTCAAATTGCAGTGCCAAATAGTGTGTACTATTGTTGGTCAAGACACTTCTCCCACCTTATCTATGTTTGAATGTGATGTGTGATTGGTTGGGGATGCCATTGGCGTAGACTGGCAACCACACTTCTGTCAATCCGTCTCAGGGCAATTGTGGCTACAGATAATGCAATGTAGAGCAAGTCTCAGTGTCTAAAAAGCTCTACATTAGATTGAAAACGATGAATACATTAAATATTTGTCATTTTGTACAGCAATTATTAGTTGAATTTCATTTTGGTGAATCGTGACACCCCCATCAACAAATCTCACTCTTAACATCACCAAACAGCTAATCTGATTTGTCTATTTCTTCTTATGTGAAGTCACTTAACATTTCTCAAACAAGGTCCATGAAAATTTCAGCAAATTTATCTATAAATGTGAATTTTTTTATGTTTTCGATGAGCGATTTTAGGCACTTCTTCTACAAATGTTTTTCTTTTCCTAACATGAAGGATTTCGGTGACAGAAGGGTTAAAGTTCGAACGACAAAAGCTAGCCCTCTGCTCCTAAGTTCAAGTCATATCTTTTTATTTGTCAAACGCACCTCTATTTTTTTTTACATATTTTAGCACTTTAAAACCCATTTTCAAGCTTGGGATCCCAAACTCCAAGTCTGCCGGCAGACCGTTCAAAATCTATCATTAAACTTCTTTTATTCATTGCATGCAAAAAATGTGCACAATTTTCTTCTTTTAACAATAAATAGCAGTTGGATTTGATGCAAAAACTGGCTTCTTTCCAATTTTGATGATTTGATGGTTTCAATGCTGAATATCTTGTTGTCATGGCAATGAAGAAAAGTTTTTTGAATTTTGAAATTTTTATGGAAATAATTCTTAACAATAAATAGTTGACTTTTTGAAAACTGTCTTTTTCTAATTTTGGCGATTTAATATTTCCATGCTGTATTTCTTCTTGTTGTCATTGGTGATAAGGAAAAGTTTTTTTAAATTTTGAAATTTTAATGGAAAAAAAAAAGAAAATAAATATTTATTTTTATTTTGTCCATTTGATGTTTCCATACTCAACAAACAATAACTAGTTGTTGAAATTGATGGTGTAGCAAACTTTTTTTTTTTTCCTCAATTTTGGTAATTTGATGTTTCCATGATGAATTTCCTCTTGTTGGCATGGCAATAAGGAAAAGTTTTTTGAACTTTGAAATTATTTTTAACACTAAATATTTGCTGAATTTGATGGTATAGTGAACTCTGGCTTTCCCCAATTTTGTCTATTTGACATTTCCATGGTGAATTTCTTCTTGTTGTCATGGCAATGAAGAAAAAGTTTTTTGAATTTTAAAATTTAATGGCATGAAACATTTCTTAACAGTACATATTTGGTGAAGTTGATGGTAGAGTAAACTCTGGCTTTCTCCAATTTTGGCGATTTGACGTTTCCATGGTGAAATTCTTCTTATTGTCATGGCGATGTTGAAAAGTTTTTGAAATTATAATGAAGAAAAAACAAAATGGCGTCTGGAGTTTAGTGTCTTCTCCAGCTGGACATTCAATATTGTAAAATCAAAAAGTTTCAAGTTCCATTCAAAGTTAAGTAGCACTATCACTGTTTTGGTTGGTTAACATGGCCTTTCTTCTATAATATCTACTGTACATAAGAATATTTTTGAGATTTTGAGAAGTTACAGGTACTTCTTTGTATTTTTTGAGTGGATACTTGAGTTTTTAACATGCAGGTTGCTGTAGTTCTATGGCATTGGAGATATAGTATTTACAAAGCGGAGGTTTGGGGCTCGCGAGTGCGTCTTCTCCGTCCTTGGTGTCCATGCTCACTTCAGGATGATCTAAAAGAGACATTCAAAAGTATTCATTATCTTAAAAGAGAATTTGTACATTTTCAAAAAATCATTCAAATCTATTTGTTAAGTTGCGATTTCTTATATTAGACCTGGATCAAAACGTGCAAAGCTTAATTTGAACAAAAACAATGATTTTTATAAGCGATAAAGTAAGTTGACACATTTTTTTTTTGTTTTACTATGTAACTTTTCTGCTTGTTGTCATGGATTGCTTCACAGTATGGGATTAAACATATCTGTCTCCATGGATACAAGCAGATGGTACAACCAGGCCAAGTTACAGGTCACATCTGTGAAGAGGCGAGTCCCCACGCAGTAAGAATGCAGGTTTTTCGAGGTATTTCTTAGCAATGAAATTACTTGTTATTAGATAAGTTTAATACCATACTGTGAAACATTCTAGGCAAACATTAACATCTTCATGGAGACAAGCAAATGGCGGACCCCAGCAGAAAAGTTACATAGTGCACCTTTATTTGACTGATACAAATTAAAAATTCTATTCAACTTCAATTTGAAAGACAATTGTGTCAATGTTAAAGGGCCCACACTGTTTTCTGATCTCTGTTATAATGTTTCTCATCACAAAACATGCCTGGAATTGTGTTTTGTTCCATTCACACATGTTTAACACACAAACTCTGTATATTTAGTTCTTCTCTCAAACAGAAAACCACCTTGTGAGGTCATGTGGTAATAAGGAAGTGCTCCACTATGTTTTTAAACTCCATACACCTTCATTAGAATCATTTGGATGATTTTAGTACTGGAATTGCCACTCCCTACTAAAAGGTAGGTGTTCACTTGAAAACTACCACTTCATGACATCACAAGGTGGAACAGAGCATTTTGAGCTTTGAGATGTAGACAGACTAATAATGAAAGGTTACTCAAACGTGTGAATGAAACAAAACACAACTCCAGGTTTGTTTTTGAGGAGGTAACATTATAACATGGCTTAAAGCTCACAAGAGTCAGGGTAATATAGGACATTTAATACCCAAAATGAGCCTCCTAACTACTATAATCAATTCAATTATAGTTTTTGACCCAGATCTTGAAAACATGTTAAAAAAAATGTACACAAAATATATTCTAAACAAAAAAAGAGTTTAAAGAAGTTATAGAGGAGAGATGAGAGCGAGAGAGAGGGAGGGAGAGAGAGACAGATGTTTGGTAAATGGGCCAATAACATTAACAGCCGCACTGCAGATTGGAACCAGGACAAGAAGAGGACTGGACCAGAGCCAAAGGTTGACGGTTCAATCCCAGTGATTTTTGTTTTTTACTTGTAATTTTCAGCACAAAGTACAGTAGTAGTGGTTCCTTAAATATTACCCTGAGGTAGATCAAGACCAGTCCACAACTACTACAACCAAAACAACTATTACTACTACTACTTTTACTAGAATTATAATAACTATACTACTTAATTACTATACTACTACTACTACTACTACTACTACTACTACTACTACTACTACTACTACTACTACTACTCATAGACTGTATAAAGAAGAGTGTGACATCATACATAGTGTTCAGCTCCATTCAAATGAAACTCATCGAGGCTAGCAGTTATAGGGGCCAATTTGGAGCCAGCCATTTTGGAATTCCAACTGCGAGTATCATAGCAACCATACAGCCAATCCGGAGCCAGGCTGTTGAAGGTAACGCCCGCACCACTGGTCTAGCATAGAGTGGGTGCTTAGCAACGCTGTCAATCAACCTGTTGCTAAACGCTAGCGGGAGCGACCTCTGGTAAAGTGGGTGCCTGATTTGTCTGTTATTAATGTTAATATCTTGCGCCCATGATCACTTCCTATTTGGAATGTGGTGGCCAGCAGGTTAGCTAAGTCCATTTATATATACAGTCTACTACTACTATGCTACTACTACTATTGCTACTAGAACTACTACTACAACAACAACTACTACTGCTGCTACTACTACTACTGCTGCTGCTACTACTACTACTACTACTACTGCTACTACTACTACTGCAAGAACTACTACTAAAACTTATAATGAAATCGTAATGAAGAATAATACTGAAAAACAATACTGTCCATATTTGTTAATTTGCTGCCATGATTCAATTAAAAGAAAGCAGTCATTTTGATGTAATTATAGGCTGAGGTGAATGGGGTTATTTACTAATTAACCTTATAGAGAGAAATGCCTATCCTGAACAGGGTGAGATACATAACAGGTAATACACTCCACTGACAGCAGAGGGCACTATTGATTTATGTTACATTATCGAGTGACGTTATTAGAAAATCAGGCCACAAAAAAAAAAAAAAAAAGAAAAAAAAAAAGACGTGCTGCGGTTAACTGATGTCCCTTAATAAAAATAATAATAAAAACAATTTCATTATAAAAGATCTAGAATGACCACTACTGTTTCATTGGCTGGTTTGGTTGACTATTAAAAAAGACCAAAAAACTACTGCTACAATTTTACAACATTTAACAGTTTTAACTATCCTTAACTACTGCTACTTTAAAGATGCACTATGTAACTTTTCCTGAGTTGGTTCCCTACGTGTTTGTCTCCATGGAGATGTTATTCCACAGTATGGCATTTAACTTATTTATCTTGCATTTATTAAATTACATGTGTTTTTATTGCTCAAAAATGCCTTGAAAAACTTGTATTCTTCTTGTGAGTGCTAACCTCTCCACAGATCTGACCTGTAACTTGGCCTGGTGATGTCACATACTCGTCTCCATGCCATACTGTGGAACATCCAGCCAACACAATGACATCGTCATGGAGACAAACAGGTGGCGGACTCCCCACCAGAAAAGTTACACAGTGCACCTTTAAACTGGCCTTGGTTGCTATCACTGGCAGAGCTTGTATATTGTACATACTGCACCATTAACTCTCTCTCTTTCGCTTTCTCTCTCTCCCTCCCACCTCCCCCTCTCAATTTCTCCCTTTCCATCCTACCCTCCCTCTCTTGCTTTCTCTCTCTCCCTCCCTTTCACTCTCTTCCATCTCTCTCACTCTCTCCCTCCCTTCTCTCTATATCTCCCACCCTCCCCATCGTTCTCCCTCCTTTTCTCTCTTTACCTCCCTCTTTCTCCCTCTCTCCCTCCCTCCACTCTTTCTCCCCTATCTCTCACTTACTTTCTCCCTCCTTCTCTCTCTCATCTTCCTCTCTCCTTCTCTCTCCTCTCCCTCCCTCCCTCTCTCTTACTCTCTCCCTCCTTCTCTCTCTTCTCTCCCTCCCTCTCCCTTCCTCTCTCCCTCCTTCAATCTCTCCTCTCCCTCCCTCACTCTCTCCCTCCCTCCCTCTCTCTTCTCTCTCCCTCCTTCTCTCTCTCCTCTCCCTCCCTCCCTCTCTCTTCCTCTCTCTCCTCTCCTTCCCTCCCTCTCTCTTCCTCTCTCCCCCTCCTTCTCTCTTCCTCTTTTGTTTATTGTCCTGAACACCTGTAAATCATTATCAACTGTGGACCTGTTTCAAAAGTTCAAACAAGGACAAACTTACGTCACTGTCTCAAACAAGCCAAGTGTGCCAAATGCCCTCCCATCAACCTATATCCCTGTGTGTCAGATGCCCTCCTATCCACCTATTATATCTCTGTGTGTCAGATGCCCTCCCACCCTCCTATAGTCCTGTGTCAGATGCCCGCCCATCCTCCTATATTCTTGTGTGTCAGATGCCCCCCTATCCTCCTATATCACTGTGTATCAGATCTTCTCCCATCCTCCTAAATTCCTAGTCAGCTGAGCAATTAAAATAAGATAAGAATAGTTTAATCTACTACTACTACTACTAAATATTCTGAAATGCAAGTTGTTGTTGCTGTAAAGGGCAAACTATTAAATAGATGAATAAATAAATAAATAAATAAATAATACATTTCAAATGTTGTGAATCTTCTTGTCCTGTTTCCCATCTAAAAAAAGAGACGTTAGCATTAGTGACATGGCTAAAGCTGCGGCGAGTGCTCGGCTGTGCGTTGTTTTTAGCGTAGCCACAAGCGCTAACACATGAGGACCATCGCTGTGAATGGAAAGGCTTAAGACGTCAACAACGAGAGAAATAAAAAAAAATAAAAACAAATAAATATTAAAAAACATGCAAAACAAAACCAGGAAGTGAGGCAACACATACACAAACTAGTACAACTGCAAATGAGGAGCTCTCAATAAGGACTGGTGGAATACATGAGGATAGTGTGGGTTTTATCTAATTTTGAAAATTGATTTGCTACTCCTTTTGAATAATAGTTATTATTTTTTAGTGAATTAAAATAACTATGAAAATAAATATATGAAATCCACATACCTCATTATGTTATATATATGGTATATAGCAAATATTCATTCTTTATAGAATCTAAGAATATACTTCTAAATGTCAATAAAATACAATATTTATACATTTTTATTTCTCTTGGTAAATGGTCACATTTTTATTTAGCGCTTTTCCACCTTGAAGGAACTCAAAGCGCTTTACATCACACACATTCATACACCAGTGTACGCAGACACTGGGGGTGAGGTGGGTTAAGTGTCTTGCCCAAGGACACAATGAAAGCATTCATCTGTGGGAGCTGTAATTGCACCTCCAACCTGTGGATCTATGGATCTGACATCTCTACCAACGATGTTCATGTCGAGAGCAGGATTTGAACCTTCAGATCAGTGGACAATCCAGTGCTCTACCAACTGAGCCACTGTCTTCCCGGTATATTTAGCATTCCATCCGTCTGCATCCTCCGACTGATGGACTGACTTATTCAAAGCTTTAGGTTGGAGGACGAGCACTTTATCGACAGAGCTACTTTAAAAAAAAAAAAAAAAAATCTATATTTTCACTGATTTTGTTTAATAAAATAATATACCTTAGATTTACTTTATTATACTTAAATACTCATCACTGACTTCCATTTGATACTTTTTACTTACTTTTAATTTGAGAAGTGAGGCCACCAAGATGGACAGAGCTTAAAGGCCCTATACTCATTTGCCCCAGTAGATATAGGTCAAAATAAGTCCTCTGTGTGTTAAGTGTTCTGTCTGCATCTAATTATCAAGTGTTCGATAATCACAAAGTGGGTGTTAGCATACTAACACCCACCCACCCAGCTAACTTGTTAGCTTTACCGTCATGCTTATAAACTCATCGTGGTGAAGAATTAGGATGTTCAGAATGCATAAGGTGAGAGAGGAATAACTTTGGACCACTGCAAACTGTTTAAAATGTACTAGTTCTTTTTTCATGTTCTTAAAACAATCAAGTAAAAATCATGTACGGCACCTTTAATATTATCATTTAACATGGAGTGTTATTCACTGAAGAGATATCCCCCCATCCTTGCGTCCTTGTTGAGAGCTGTGTGCAATGAGAGACAGCTGAAGAAGAGCAAACCTGATTGGCTGTGGTGGAGGCTGCGTACGGGACACTGGCT
>KN483241.1:0-11488 GCA_000787095.1 Periophthalmodon schlosseri | reverse complement strand
ACCCCTGTCCACCGGAGCAAAACAAACCAAAAACAATACATTATTCAACCATTTGTTTTTACACATTTCACAAACTGGAATTTTTGACCAGTTTTTGTTAATTTGGAGTCAAAATGAGCAAATATATTGGCGGTAGTAGTAGTTTCTTAAGGCTGTTGGGTTGGCGTAAAGGTCCTATATTACGCAAAATTGACTCTTATGAGGTGACATCACAAGGTGGAACAGAGTGTTTTCTTTTTGAGAGAAGAACTCAGCCTAAATATGCAGGGTTTGAGTGTTAAACTTGTGTGAGTGAAAAAAAAAACACAACTCCAGGTCTGTTTGTGATGAGGAAACAACATTAGAACATAGAAAACAGCGTAATATGGAGGACAGCTGCATTTTGAGTACAACCTTTTGCCTCCACCAAGAAGTGTTACAGCAAGAGTTTGGAAATTTATAGCATTTTTCAATACGCTCACCAAGCACAAGTATATAACATATTCTACAGTTATATTCTTGGTGGTAACTGGAGAAGTTTGTGGTTGGAATCTCACTCGAAAAAATACTGTTTTGGCCCCTGGGAAAGAGACTATACATCCATAAGTGTGAGATTGGTCCATAAATGTTCCATATTCTTGGTTGGCCTTTCGTTAGGTCGTATTCATGTTTTAGAGTCTGATGATGTCATGATTTCAGACATACATAACTCTGTGGAAGAGGTTTTTGAACGAAATATTCAAACATAAACTCTACTTATTATTTGTTTGCGATTGGCTCCACAAACTTCACAAACGTTTATATTAATCTTGTAATTTAAAGTCCTCTCAACTTACAACAGTCACGTCTTTGGGGAGTTGAAAAATGGCACTACTTTTCAGGTTTATAGTGAAAAAAAAAAAACTCTTTAGTTAGTTCATACTGACAGAGAAGATGTTGAGCTTTGTACCATTTTTGTTTCATGTGAATAGACCCAGTAATTACAGAGATATTAACCATAAACCAGATCAACACATCTGAAATCTGACAGTTACACAGCAAACTCCACCATAGAATTCTGACCTGTCTCCAGCTCTGTTTAAACTATAGGCAGTTTACAATATTGCGATATCACTTTAACCAAACCTCTAAACTGATTTTCGATTCCAATACCGTGACGATAATAAAAAAACAGTCTTTCTTTTGACGATTGAACGTGATTTCCAACATTAAATGTTCGTACTTTCTTTTCTATTCCCATGTGGCCTTATATCTGTGTGATCCCTCAGTCTATTTGGTCTTATACTTGTTCTGACACAGCTCCAGATCATTCTAAAGCTCTTCAGGAAAGGTTCATTTCTGTATCGATACCTGCTCAAATTAATATCTAGTTTCGATACTAGTTTTAGTATCGTTTTGCATCAGATTTTCGATACTTTTGACAACTCTACCGCACTCACATTTAATGACAGACTCCGTTTCTGTCTTCGCGACTTTTCAAACTTTGCATTTCAGACTCCTCCGGCTTAATGCAGTGTGTGGTCTGTAGTTAAATTCTACCTTATGTTCTTGAGCTGGCCTCCCGTCGTTTTGTCCTGACCGCGCCTCGTTCCTCTTATGTTTCAGATGGCCGCCCTACAGAGCCCTTTCTACGGAGACAAGATGAATCTTTACTCCCTCTGCAAGAAGATCGAACAGTGCGACTACCCCCCTCTCCCTTCGGATCACTACTCGGAGGAGGTGAGTTCTTCGCTCAAACTATCAAAGAGTCAGATATCAGTGAGAGGAAAAAGGGAGATTTTTGTCACCTTAATGTCTTACAAAGGCGCTGCGGGGAGACCAGACAGTAGTTTAAAGTAAAGACGGATTTTAACCCCAGTAAGAAGCTGCTAATGGCTCCAGAGACAGTGTGAGGCAGCAGTAACTAGGTCCTTTTGTAAGTTCATAAAAAAATCTTGCTCAAAAAACTCGATGTCAGTTTTGCACCATTTGGATCAGTTAAAATAGTGTTGTGTAGAGTAGCCAAAAATGCACTCGAGTAAAAGTACCGTAACTTAAAGGTCCTATATTACGCAAAATTGACTCGTGTGAGCTTTTAGTGATGTTTGAGTGTTGTTACCTCATCATAAACACACCTGGAGTTGTGTTTTGTTTCATTCACACACGTTTGAGTAACACTTTATTATTAGTCTGTCCACTTCTCCAAAGCTCAAAACGCTCTGTTCCACCTCGTGATGTCATGAAGTGGTAGTTTTCAAGTTAACAGCTCCTTTTACCTTTTGTTCAGTAGTAGATTGGCAATTCCAGGGCTGAAATTATCCAAATGATTCTAGTGAAGGTGTGTGGAGTTTAAAAACACAGTGGAGCACTTCCTGTATTACCATATGACATCACAAGGTGGAACAGAGTGTTTTCAGTTTGAGAAAAGAACTAAATATACCTAAATATGCAGGGTTTGTGTGTTAAACATGTGTGAATGAAACAAAACACAACTCAAGGTTTGTTTGTGACGAGGAAACAACATTATGACATAGATCAGAAAGTAGCGTAATATGGGCCCTTTAAAGCAACACCATGTAACTTTCTGGAGGTCGTCACGTCACCTGCATGATTCCATGGAAACAGAAAGTTGAAGCGATACTTCTGATCATTTTCCATGGAGATGGATCAGTTTCAGGCCACACTGTGGAATATTAGAGCCAAAGGAGCAACATTTCCATGGAAACAGGCGGGTGGAGGCGCTCCTCCAGGCCAAACAAGAGTCAGGTTTGTGGAGATGCGAGCCCAGTCCCAGTAAGAACGCATGTTTTTCGGTGCAATATAAACATTTGAAGTGACATAACATGCTTTTATAATTAGTCCGTGTTTTGGCTAAAAAGTTACACGACGGGGCTTTAAAAGTAAGACTGAGAGTAAAGAAAGAATTCACAAAAACTACTACTCAAGTAAGAGTAACCTAAAGAGCAACTGTTTGGACGTAACATCTGATTTATAATTTGAAGTTAACGTGGTTGGAAAGACAAAACATGAAATAATGCTCAAATGTGGTATTTTCAAAGGACAAACACAAAAATGAGAATAAGCTAAATCACATCCGAAGAAACGCCGGAGGAAACACAAACGTTCAAATCGTTTCATATTGTCGACATAAAGCTTTTGTCGCTTATAGACTTACTCACAGTGAGAATACTCGACCCAAATCATGATGAATACGAGATATGGTAACTATTCAAATCTGTATCGTGATTTTTGTTTTGTTTTCATACTAATTTGACACAATATTCTATCATTTGAAATATATTTTATGATTTTTTTTGCTGTTTTTTCTCCTGAATTCTCCTTTGAATGATCTGTTTATGATTTAAGTTTTTCAGGATTCCTTGAGCGCGTCTCTCCCTTTGCCAACTCGCTGATTTTCATTCTCATCAGCTAATAAAGTTATTTTTTTATATGTAAACCGAGTCCGCCGCTGTACGATCTTATGCAGTGATCAAAAGAGCAGCTATGATTTGGACTGGTCTGTAAATGAAATGCCTCTATGAGAAGCATGTGGAGCCGCTACACATTGGGCAGTGTCGTGTTGCTAACTGCTAGCTCCCCCGTGTAATAAAGCCAGGCTGCGGTCCCAGATCTGCCCCGCCTGATTGGTGCTGATCGCTCCGTGAATGTTGCCCGCTTTGAAATGTGCTTGGACGCTTTGTGTGGGTGGCATTTTTGGCTAGCGGTCCCGTCTTTTTCGGTTTAAAGTTATAAGACATGCGAGATTACGCAGCGTGCACTTGGATACAAACTAAATATCAACAAATATTAGCTAGCCCTGGGTTATGGTACAGTTTCAGTCCTGTTTTGCTAATGAATTGTGGGTAATTATGATGAATTTATAAATAATCCTATTCCCCTGGCATTAAGGTTAAGCAGTAGTGTTAAATGCCTTTTGTAGTTTTTAACACAGTTTAAAAGGCCCAGATTATGCTGTTTTCTGATCTATGTTATAATGTTGATTTGTTTCATTCACACACGTTTAACACACAAACCCTGCATATTTAGGCTTTTTCTCTCAAACTGAAAACACTCTGTTCCACCTTGTATGTTCATGTGGTGATACAGGAAGGTTCCACTGTGATGTCATGTGGTGATACAGGAAGTGTTCCACTGTGTTTTTAAACTCCACACACCTTCACTAGAATCATTTGGATGATTTCAGCTCTTGAACTGCCAATCTCTACTGAACTAAAGGTAAGAGGTAAAACTACCTCTTCATGACATCACAAGGTGGAACAGAGCGTTTTGAGCTTTGGAGGTGTAGACAGACTAATAATAAAGGGCTACTCAGACATGTGTGAATGAAACAAAACACAACTCCAGGTCTGTTTTTGAGGAGGTAACAGCATTAGAACATTTACAAATATTACATTTTTTGTAGTTTAGGACCTTTAATGCAAATAATGTGCGTAACTATCCCTCGAAAATGGACGACTTACAGAGAAAGTTCATATAAGTTTGTCATATAGTTATAATTTGTATAGTATGTAAGATGCCTAATGCTAATGCTAATGCTAAAGTTGTAGATTTTCCATTTATACAATTGCGTAATCCTATTTCAATATTTACTGATTGAATATAATATGTTGTTTTAATATTTGTTGTCATACATTTTTAATATGAGTAGTTTTTTTGATTAACATTTATTAAAAATCGACCAGAAAGTTGACGATTCTAGTCTTGAGTCGAGTTGCACACTGTTGTTGTGCTCCTGGGCAAGACAAACTGCCCACTCCAGCCACCGCCAAGAGGCTACGACTGTGAGGGCATCTGGTGTAATCATCTACCAATTCACCGTGCAACTGTTTTCATGTGGTAAATGACACAAATGTTACGTAATTATTTGGTAAAAAGTTGAAAAGCTGTAGTTTCAAATTAGCTTTACGTTGTATTCGTTCTATACATTTTAATGATATTTGCAGTTTTCTTGCAAATACGATGCACTTTGTGATCTCAGATTCCGTACACAAAGATTCCGTTGTTTTCCTCCTATAAGATGAAGGCCGTGGAGCTTTCTATAATAAATAAACATAAACAAACTGGGCTTAAACAATGAGCCGATTCATTCGTTCATTGACTTTTCTGTTTAGTTTGAAAGTCACTAAATTCCATTGTTTCCCCGTGTTTATGTTGAAAGCTCAAGTACAGTGTCTGTAACAGCAGCTGGCGTGGAGTCTACGCGCTGGAACATTATTCTCTTTAATGTTATATCTGAGACGCCAAGGACACAACAGCGCTACAATTACACTAAAGACACTGGAGTTTTCACACACTCTCAAAATAAGGGCTAAAAGTATTGAAAATCAGATACTAATCAATATTAAAACTTGGATCGAAACTAGATCCTCGTTTGAGCAGGTGTCGATACTAAAAAAAGTCACATTCGAAAGACAGAAGTGGACCTTTCCTGAATATGTTTTGAATGATCTTGAGCTGCATCAGAACAAGGACCACTATGGAACCTCCCTGGACCAAACCAGGACTAAACCAGGACTAAACCTGGACCAAACCAGGACCAAACCAAGACCAAACCAGGACTAAACAGAGAACAAGCCAGGACTAAACCAGGATCAATCCAAGTCTACATCAGGACAAAACCAGGACTAAACCAGGTCTAAACCAGAACCAATCCAAGTCTACATCAGGACTAAACCAGAACCAAACCAGGACTAAACCAGGACCACACCAGAACTAAACAAGAACCAAACCGGGACTAAACCAGGACCAAACAAGGACCAAACCAGGACTAAACCAGGACTAAACCAGGACCAATCCAAGTCTACATCAGGACTAAACCAGAAGCAAACCAGGACTAAACAAGGACCAAACCAGGATTAAACCGGAACCAATCCAAGTCTTTAGAAAGATCTCTCTGTATAAGACACATAGACCCGTATACGCCCATGGACCACTATGACCCTAGTGGACGACTGAGGGATCACACAGATATAAGGCCACGTGGGAACAGAAAACAAAGTACCAACATTTAATGTGAAAAATCACATTCTATCGTCTAAATAAAGAGAGTTTTTTATTATCATTGCGGTATCGGAATCGAGTATCGAGTTTATTCCTTTCCCTTCCTACCGTCACAAGACTAATCCCAACTCTATCACCTGGTTGTCTCTACAACAATGTTATTATCTTGCTTGGAATGCTCCACGGTATGGCTTTAAACTTCTATCTCCATGGAGACGAGCATGTGACGTGACCAGGCCAAGTTACAGGTTGGATATTTTGTGTTTACTGTAGTCGTTCTTTTAGCTTCAGCTGGGTAAAAGTTTGTTCAGATCTTATATATTTATATGAGATGTTTGCGATCTGTTGACAGATGAGTCGATTGTAGCAGCAAAACTAAGCCTTTTGTCTTGCCTTTGCCCTTGTACAATCAGTTTGAATCCAGAAGGGTCTGAAACCTCCGTCCACAGCCGTTCATTTGTGTCACGTCAAATGCAGAAGACGTCTCCTCCTGAAAATTCTCGTATCATTCAGAACAAAATCTGAAACGTCTTTTACCTGAAATAAATGAAAGTTTGGTGCTTTGATTGTTGATTCTGCAGAAATCCGTTCTGTTTCTCAGCCCTCTGTGTTGTTTTGTTTTGTTTTTTTTACCTTTTTTACCCTTCAACCGCCATGTTTGTTTTGACACGAACGGCCCGTGCGTCTCCGTTTGGTTAACCCGCCTGTCAGTCACGCCCTCGGGAATCACGGAGACAGGATACGGTTCTAGACTCACTCGTCTTTGTAAAAATTGTGGCTGAGTGTCTGGTTCTGGACTGGCAGGTGACCATCTAACCATGTCATTGATATACTGCTATTACTACTACTACTGCTACTACTGCTACTACTACTACTACTACTACTACTATTACTACTACTACTGCTACTGCTACTACTATACTACTACTACTGTTACTACTACTACTGCTACTGCTACTACTACTACTACTACTATTACTACTACTACTGCTACTGCTACAATACAAAACTACAATAATAAGGATTTAGCTTTAGCCACAGTTTCCCTGCAGTACATTCTGTGCCCTTGCGACAACCACCACTCACTTTTCTCATTCAAGTTGGCTTCAGCGTCTTGCTCAAGGACACAACCTCAGTAACAGGGATAGAACCAGCGGCATCTCTACTAACTGCTAAGGTGCAAAGTTGAAAAGTTGCAGTAGAGGACGAACGCTTCTCCTCCTAATCCGCCCGCAGTCGTCATTTAAGTGGTTTTGTGCGAGTCGTCGATCGGCGTTGAGTCGTGTTGTGGAGGGCTACTTGTCATGCATTTATTCCAGTGTCTGAGACGTTCATTTGTTTCCATTTGTTCAAACAGAATGGGAGCTCGCTGTGACTTGTGGAAATTGTGTAATTCATCACAGTAAACATCAAGCCTGCATTAATTACCACTGTCCTGGTTTAACTGCACAGGCTCACGGAGAGGCGTTCGGAAATGAGGGAATTGTCAAAACTCAGGGTTGGTGAAAATATCTCGAAATGCAGCGGACTTTTGAGTGACGTATGCGTTATTCTGGCTATTTTTAGATCAGTTCAGACGCCTTTGCATTGGCAGTTCATGTTTATAACTTTAACTAATATAGAATTTGTTATTTCGTTTTTTTTTGAATGCCTGGAGTGGGTGTCGTATGCCCTCTCCTGGCAGCAATGGGTAGTGAAGCATTTTGAAATTGAATATAGCAGCATGGCAACAGAGGTGTAAAATAGGTGTGAGATTACCCATAATCCCTCAATGCTCATGCAAATATGACTCAGGGACAGTTCACACTATTTCAATAGACTAGAGAATAGAGCTAGCTAACTGTAAGTACCGTATTTTCTGGAGTATAAGTCGCACCAGCCAAAAAATGCATAATAATGAAGAAAAAAACATATATTTCACATATAAATCGCATCTGAGTATAAGTCGACTCCCGGCCAATGCATAATAATGAAGAAAAAAACATATATTTCACATATAAATCGCATCTGAGTATAAGTCGCACTCCCGGCCAAACTATGAAAAAAAGTGCGATTTATAATCCAGAAAATACGGTAGGTGTGTTAGTTTCAGTGTAGTTAGCTCCGCCCTTCAGACAGATATAAGGCAGTGTCCACCAGTAATCTGACCAGAACTGAAGAAGCGGGTTGGACGAGCAGCGAAACGTCTTCACTCCAAAGCTTTTGTCCAGTTGACGGAGTTGAATTTTCTACCTGGAAGACTGAGGGTTAACCCAGAGATCACTAAACTTACTTAAAATTGTGCAAATAAAACCTCAAAATTGCTGCCTGGCAAATCCAGACTGATCTCTCTCTGTATTTTTTATACAGATTGATACCAGTCTGGTCCCCGTGTCCTCCTTTACGTCTCAAACCCGGTCAAACATGTTCGTCCAATCAGATTAGTTTATTTCAGTGACACGTGAAATGAAGGCGCTCATTGGTCACACATTTACAAACAAAATTTTAGTTCTTCGCTTATTAATTTTGTAGAAACCTGCCATGTTTTTCAGTTCTTTGTGGACGGACCATGCGTGTCCCTGATTGGCTAATCCACCTGTCAATGACGCCCATCTGAAAACAGGGAGATTCACCGTTACCAGACTCACATCTTCATAAGCTATTGAAGAATTTTGTTTTCTGGATCCCAGGCGATCAAAACTGCATTAAAATTTATAGTATTGTGCCAAAACTACTCCAGGTCTGTTCTGAAGTAAAAAGTTTATAAATTAGGACTAAGCTCGACTGATAAAGCACCGTATTTTCCGGAGTATAAGTCGCACTGGAGTATAAGTCGCACCAGCCGAAAAATGCATAATAATGACAAAAAAAACATATATTTCACATATAAATCGCATCTGAGTATAAGTCGCACCCCCGGCCAAACTATGAAAAAAAGTGCGACTTATAGTCCGGAAAATACGGTACCTGTTGTGTGCGGCCCCTGTGTAAACGAGTTCAGTATTACCTTGCGTTACATTATCGGCCTCTCTCCGTTACAGAGCGCGCTCCTGCGTCGCCTCCCGCTCTCCCGCTCTCGCACACACATTAGCAGACGCGCTGTATATTTGTGGGAGCGTCGTTCGCGGGCCGCGTTTGCCCCACATGTCACCCGCGTCTGGGCTCCGCGCGGCAGACAAAGCTCCGGCGCTGACGGAGCAGAGACAGGCCTGAGGAGGGGGGCGCCCGCAGCGGCTGTCTGCATGTAAACAATACTCCGCAAGGATCCGCAGCCAACTGTCAACTGCTCATCTTTGTTGTGTCATTTAAGCATCTCGGAGTCGGCTTCCTCGCAGCCCCCTCCTCCTCCTCTTCCTCGTGACACACCCCCCCACACACACACACGCACGCACATATACACACACGCGCATATATATATATATATACACACACGCAGGTTGAGTTTGCAGGCTTCGTGGGGACATTGCATTTACTTACATTCATTTCCTGTTGACTACTGTTGTTACGATACTGAAATTTCAAACTCAATTTTGATACTGAATAGGTCACTCGATACCAATTTCAATACCATAATGATATATTTTTTTAAAACAACTTATTTTTGTGACAATTGTTTTTAAATTCTAGAGTGTGGAGAAGTCATAATGTTAGTTTAGGGACAAGAGCCAGTTTCATAAGTCTGATAATTTATTTTAGTGACTAGATCCAAGATGTCGCTGTATTGCAAAAAAATAAAATAATAATAATATTTTAACAGTGTTTCTATTATATTGTATATTTGAAAACCCTACTGTCGACAAACCCCAACCTTAAAACTCATGTCTGAACTTTAAAGCCTGATGTTGATCTAATAACAAAGGATCTGTGGGGACCTGATTTTTGTCCCCATAAGTGTGTGTGTGTGTGTGTGTGTGACTGTGACTGTGTGTGAGTGTGTGTGTGTGTGTGTGACTGTGAATGTGTGTGGTGTGTGTTGTGTGTGACTGTGACTGTGTGTGAGTGTGTGTGTGTGTGTGTGACTGTGAATGTGTGTGAGTGTGTGTGTGTGTGTGACTGTGAATGTGTGTTTGTGTGTGCAGATTTTAGTCCCCACAATGTGATAAATATCTGGCCACACTCACCATGCAAAGAGACACATGAATATTTAACGTTTGTGCATCTCGTCAGCGCCCCTCCATCTCCCTCTCTCTCTCCCTCCATCTCCCTCTCTCTCTCCCTCCATCTCCCTCCATCTCCCTCCATCTCCCTCTCTCTCCCTCCATCTCTCTCTCTCTCTCCCCCTCTCTCCCTCCATCTCCCTCCATCTCCCTCCATCTCCCTCTCTCTCTCCCTCCATCTCCCTCCATCTCCCTCTCTCTCCCTCCGTCTTCCTCTCCATGTCCTTCTCTCTCTCCATCCACCTCTCTCCATCTCCCCCTCTCCCCCTCCATCTTCCCCTCTCTCCCTCTATCTCTTTCTCTCCATCTCCCCCTTTCTCCCTCCATCTCTCTCTCTCTCTCTCCATCTCTCCCTCTCTCTCCCTCCTCTCTTTCCCCCTCTCTCCCTCCATCTCCAGATTGAGTGACTCCCTCTTTCTCTCCTTCCCCTCGTCCTCCTCCTCTCTGCTGTCAGATCGCTCCATAAGTCGAGCTGGTGACCTGGACCAAATGCACCTGGGCCACAGTTGGCACAAAGTTTAACTCGTTTCTTTTCTTTTCTTTTATCAGTGTCTCTCTGGGATGAACAGACAGAGGAGATGTACAAAGAAGAGCTAATGTAATAAACGTCAGATTAGTCAAAATGCAGGTTAGAGGCGTGGTGCACTATGTAACTTTCTAGCGGAGGGTCGGGCCGCCCGCTTGTCTCCATGGAGATGTTATTGTTCTGCTAAAATAAAACCCTCCTTTTCTCCCTGGTATTTAATTCTAGCTCTGCCTCTTTGTCTGTGCATCGTATTATCTGTATTTTTGAGCAGCTGAAGTTGTGTTTAAACGTGTTATATAAATCAAATTAAACTGAATTGCCAAGAATATTCCACAGTATGGCATTAAGCATAAGTTACAGGTCGGATCTGTGGAGAGATGAGGTCACAGTAAGAAATTATTTGCTTCAAGATAACATTTATTCAGCAATAAAAACTAATGCAACTGAACAAATGCAACATAATTTTACCGTGAACAACCCAGACAAAACGATATCATCTCCATGGAGACAAGGAGTCAAAGGAAAAGTTACGTAGTGCACCTTTAAGGCACTGGTAACGCAGGTTGGGTTGTGATTGCAGTGTTGAAAAGCGGTGTAAACATATCAATCTATTTTTAAGCCGGATGCAGGTGACCGGACTGCGCCAAAGCGGGTGACGCGTCTTGCCAAGAGACACAACCGCAGCGCCAGGGCGAGGTTAGAACCGGCGACCGCGCCACCGCTGCCCCCAAAGCCAATAATTTATCACGCTCAATATTTACAAATTTAAAAAAATGAATCTCAAATCTTCCTCCCACTGCTAAACACACACACGCACACACACACACCCACACGCGCACACGCACAC
>KN483240.1:6285-40766 GCA_000787095.1 Periophthalmodon schlosseri | reverse complement strand
CTGCTAACACGTGCCCATGAGTTTGTCTGAAAACTCATGGGCGCGCTTCCAGCTCCATCGAATCTGGCTCCAATTCCCTTTACATTGAAATATTGTCACCCCTCTCTCTGTAACTGCTGCAGTGAGCCTTGTCATTTTAGTCTTAAAATGTTCGTATTAACCCGCGCTACATGATCCTGGTGTTTTTATTTCGCTATTGTGTCCGTAAATCAAGATATGAATGTTAATAACAGACGAATCAGGCGTCTTCTTTCCCCGAGGTCACTTCCGCTAGCATTGGCAACAATGGGGGGGTGGGGGGAGGGCAACCAAATCTCACTCCAGATTTGGTTGCTGTCATACTCGCAGTCAGATTTCTAGATATGGAACTCAGCTCCAAATTCGCCCCTATAACTGCTCTAGCCCCGATGAGCTTCATTTAGCCCAACGCTATGGGTGGCGTCACACTCACTTAGTCCACATCTTCATACAGTCTATGGTTCATAGCCAGGTCGATGATCGTGTCAGACATTTGTAGACTTTTTATATGAAGCACTTTGGTCAGGTGAAGTTGTATTTAAATGTGCTATATAAATCAATAAATCGAATTGAATTGAATAAATAAATAAAACTGAAGATTTTCTCCAAACAGCCTACAATTGCCGTGTTCCTATAAGTGCCGTACTAACGCCTTACAAACCCTCAAGAACAAAGCACAGAGGCATAACTCATGAATTAATATATTGTCTATAATTTGGGGCTTTCTGTATATACACAGATTTTTACATCATAAAATTTAGATTTTTTTAAATGCACAAAATTTTCGAGAACTGTGGACTGAAAATCCGCATATTTTTATATCCCCTCACTTCGCTCGCTCGTTCTTAAACTGTGCATTGCGACCCTCCAATTTCCCCATTGTGGGACAAATAAAGGTGTTCTTATCTTACTACAACTTCTCAAACCCGATGCGATGTGCTGTATCTTCATTAGCGGGATGCACACCGATTGTGTTGTGATAGTGCTCTGAAGGGGGAGTGACTTAGCGCAGAGAGCAAAGGGAGGGGAGGGTCAAAGGATCAAAAACGAAAGTGAAACTGATAAAACATGTTAATATGTTGTTTTTGGCAACATTTTCAAAACAATAAGAGGTAACATGGTGATCTAAATATGTTATGTGTTAGCAGTTAATACCCCATAGAAGTGTAAACAAAACCTGTTTTTCTGTGCTGGTACTTGAACAATATTTTTTCACTAGTTCCTCAACTCTTCACCCTTTACACTACTGATACCGTTCTATCTTTCAACAGTCCCCAGCCCTAGAGACATTTAGCTCCTCCCTAATTAGCGTCTCAGTGTAATTAAATAAACTCCAGGACTGGCCCCACAGTACAAGTCTATGCCAGAGTGCTGTGTTTGTGCCACCACAGCACAAACTAAGTGAGACTCCGTTGGCTGTGATACGGACAATGCAATTTCACTTAATGCTTATTGGCAGCAGGCTAACACTAGCAGCAGGTTTGTGGTCAGAGCCCCAAAAGAGACACTGCCCCACTGAGACCCTCGGCTGGGTACTCTCCAAATTTTGTTTTTTTTTTTTTCTTCGAGATAATTAGTTCTTTTCTTTTACTTTTACTTTTCAAGTGCAGTTCCTGTGCTTGGTTGTAAAATAATTCAGCTTGAAATTTAGGGAACATTTTAAGGTTAAAGGTCCTATATTACGCAAAATGGACTCTTGTGAGCTTTAAGTCATGTTATAACGCTGTTACCTCTTCAAAAACATATCTGGAGGTGTGTTTTGTTTCATTCACACACTTTATTATTAGTCTGGCTACATCTGCAAAGCTCAAAATACTCCGTTCCACCTTGTGATGTCATGGAGTGTTAGCTTTCAAATGATCCGCTACCTTTTAACTTCAGTTTAGTAGAGATCGGCAATTCCAGGGCTGTAATGATCCAGATGATTCTAGTGAATGTGTACAGTGAAGCACTTTCTGTATTGCAGACTCGATACTCGATACTCGATACCGATACCACAATAATAAAAAAACAACAAAATCTTTCTTTAGACAATAGAATGTGATTTTCCACATTAAATGGCAGTACTTTCTTTTCTATTCCCATGTACTCTTTCTTTAGACAATAGAATGTAATTTTCAACATTAAATCGTAATACTTTGTTTTATATTCCCATGTGGCCTTACATCTGTGTAATCCCTCAGTCGTCCAGTAGGTTCAATAGTGGTCCATGACAGCCATAGGTCAGCGAAGTGGGCAAGACACTTCACTGACCTTTCCCATGCATTGTTTACTACAGTGGAGTGAATGAAAAATCAACCATCGCAACATGCTTTAAAAATGCTTTATACGTTTGACCCGTTGTGTGTCGATATATATGACGTATTTATTGACGTAATAGTAGCACCGGGGTCGAGCTCCGGAGTGGATTTCGCCATATGTTCTTGAGGGTTGAAGGATTTTGAAGTACATTTTGTAGCGTTGTGGATGTAGGACTTGTTTTCAGTCTTGTTAGTGTAGAGGAAGAGTATGTGAGGGAAGCCTAGAGGTACATCGCAGACTATTTATATCCCAGAATGCATTCGGGTTCCTTGACAATCACCCAGAGATTCAGAGATGTTTTGCAGAAATGGCAGATTTATTTTTGTTTTTTTTACGTAGTTGGATAGGACTTGCCGTGCTGTCTTGTCAGGGCGCATTACGTTCTAAACCACAAGATGAACATAGCAAGAGATCATGGTGTAAGGCATTCAAACCGGCAACCCAAATGAGACTCACCAAAACACCAAATTATAACATAAACAATGTTTGTCCAACGATTTTGCGATTAAGAATAAATCAGCGTTACAATGGCTGTATCTGGGGACACGGTTAGGCCACGTTTATGGAATTTAAGATCAAAATCTCACATACATAAAGTGAATGAATAAAGCATTGTTAAACCGAGTATCTTGAACGGCACTATATATATCGAAAGCATAGTTCTTATTGTTCACTACATGCACATTTCCATTGTAGTTTGCGCTATAGACCTCACTAGACTCACGTAGACCAAGTGGTTCTCAAACTCATCAAGTATCTTCTAAGAAAAATTCCAAGTACCACCAGATCTTAACCAGTTCTTAAAAAGGCCTATATTTGGTCTAAAGTAGCTCTGAAATTGATACTTTGCAGTGACATCACGCTGGGGGCGACTGCATGTATTTCTATCACAGAATGTTCAGCAGTTTCCATGGTGACGCGATGCACACATTAGCAAACGCAGACAAAAAAGTTTTACGATGGTCTGAAAACTGAAGAGAAAATACAAAATGGAGTCTGTGATGAATAAAGAGCGTTCGTGGTCCTGTTGATAGGGTGATTTTTAACAAAAAGGTGAGAGTGACTAACTGAAAAACTGTTGGCTAATGCTAGCTAGCTTGTGACAGCACATGTATGTGTAAGAGACTTGTTTAACAGCACAAATCAGCTCACTCGTTGTAGTTCCAACTTGGTCAGAATGTGTTAAAATAAAGCTCCAATTAAAGTCTAACTTGAGTAACAAAACCTCAGACAGAGCAGTGCTTACAGTTAGCATCACAACCTCAGGGAATGTTGATAGCATCAGATGCAAGGTGTCAATAGTACAGAATACCTCGACTAGTTCTAGTTCTAAACTGCATGTTACACCATAAGCAGCCCACGTGCCACAGTTTGAGAATCACTGTCTCTCTACCCCTCCCATCTCTCCCCTCTTTCTCTCCCTCTCTGTCCTCCTCTCTTCCTTCCCCCTCTATTTGTCCTCTATTTCGCTCTTGCCACTTCTGTCCCTCTTTCTCACACTCATTCTCCTTCTCTCTCCCTCAGTCTCCTTCCCTCCATCTGCTCCCTGCCCTGTGTCTTTCTCTCTATTATCACTTCCTCTCTTACTTTTCCTTTCTCTCTTGCCCTCCCCTTATCACTGCCCTTGCTCCACTCCCTTCGTTTCTCACTCTCTCACTTCCCCGCTTTTTCCTCACTTTTTCTCTTTTTCCCTTTCTCAGTCTATCTCTGTCTCTCGCCCCGCTGTTTTTCTACCTATGTCTCGCTTTCTTTCTGCCCCTCAGTCTTTCATGCTTTCTTCTCCCTCTTACTGCTGCCCTAACCTCTCTCTCTCTTTCTCTATCTCCCTCACTTTCTCCATCTTGCTGCCCTTACTCTCTCCCTCTCTCTTTTTCATTCTTTTGCTACATCTCACCTCTCTCTCTCTCTCCCTCTCACTTCACCCATCTTTCTCTCTCTTTCTCCCTCTTGCTGCCCCTCACCTTCTCTCTTTCTCACTCTCTCCCTCTCTCTTCACTTCTCTCTTTCTCCCTCTCTCTTCACTTCTCTCTCTTTCTCCCTCTTGCTGCCTCTCTCTCTCCCTCTCTCTTTTTCTCTCTTTTGCTACTTCTCACCCTCTCTCCCTCTCACTTCACCCCTCTTTCTCCCTCTTGCTGCCTTCACTCTCTCTTTCTCTCTGTCTATCTCTACCTCTCTTTCTCCCTCTTGCTGTCCCCCTGTCTTTTTCTCACTCTCTCTCCCTCTCACTTCACCTCTCTCTCTCACTTTCTCCCACTTGTTGCCCCTCACCCTCTTTCTTTCTCTCTCCCTCTCTCTTCGCCTCTCTCTCTTTCTCCCTCTTGTTACCTCTCCCCCTCTCTCTCCTTCTCATCACTTCTTTCTCTTTCTCACTCTTGCTACCCCTCTGTCTCTCCCTCTCTCTTCACTTCTCTCTCCCTTTCTGCCTCTTGCTACCCCTCCCCTCCCTCTTGTTCACTCTTTCTCTTCCTCTCTCTCCCTCTCTCCACTTCTTTCTTTCTCTCTCTCCCTCTTGCTGCCCCTCCCTCTCTCTTTCTCACTCTCTCTCTTCTTCTCTCTCCCTCTCTCTTCACTTCTCTTTCTCCCTCTTGCTACCCCTCCCCCTCTCTCTTTCTCACTCTTTCTCCCTCTCTCCACTTCTTTCTTTCTCTCTCTCCCTCTTGCTGCCCCTCCCTCTCTCTTTCTCACTCTCTCACTCTTTCTCTCTCTCCTCTTGTCTTTCTTTCTCTTTCTCCCTCTTGCTGCCCCTCACTGTCTCTCCCTCCCTCCTTCTCCCTCTCCCTCCCTCTCTTCATCTCGCTCCTATCTCTTCATTTAGCCGGCTCTCGTGGGCTCTCCTCTCTTATCTCCATAGCATTGGCCCCCTCTCGTTCGGCTGCCTTTCAAGCGTCCTTCCTCCCTCCTCCCTCGTCTTCCTCACTATCTCCCGTCTCGCTCGGGCCCCTGTCTGTCTCATTGTAGGGGCCCCTATAGATCCATATTGTTGCTCTGGTGCATAAAAATAGCGTGTTACACCTTTTGCCATTCCGGTCCCTGTACTGTCTTGTATGTAGACTTTGAAGGACTCCTTTGAAGATCGCATTCGAATCAAAGGGGATGTACGCGGTTTTTCCACAACAAAGTCAGATTTGTCCCAGTACAGCAGCTTTTAGGGTCAAAATGTGTGCATCTAAGTGTTTGTATCATCCTCAAACCAGGACGTACGGGTGGTGCATTGTTAGCATGCTAGTTGGTGTTGGCGAACTCCACTCTGTTCTCTGAAAATTTGCATTACTCTGATCTAGCGCTTTTCCAGACGCTCATAGTCACGTTTTTTATTATTCATTCACACACACTCCACACACTGACGGAAGCGAGGCTGCCAATCCGCACCATCAGCCCTCAGAAATCAGATGTTACGTCCCGACAGGTACTCTTTAAGTTACTCTTACTTGAGTAGAAGTTTTCTTAACCTCCTAAGACCCGAGCTCTTGCATGGCTTTATCAATTTCACTTTGTTATTTGGGCTTATTGGGACGTGATGAGTGTAAAAATAAAGAATTATCTTTTTACATTATGAGAGAAATGATGTCCACATATGAGGATATTTTTTCTACTTTTTAATGATTTTGATAGGACAAAATAAAATTGCATTTGAATAATGATTTGCAAAAACTATTTATTAAGTGCCTGAACACAGCAACATTTTTCCTGAGTGTGAAAACAAAATGAGAAACAAAAATTGTGCCTCTTGGAACAATGAGGCTCATTTGAAGTGCTGCTAACAGGTGCAGAAAGACATGAGCCTTTAACAAAGTCCATCATGAATCTAAACTATAATGTGTTAAACTCTTCTGTCACCTTTAAGTGTCCGTTTAATGACCTCATATGTGACACCAGGACTTTGTAGAGAAAAAAAAATGTATTGTGGCTTAAACAACCCAAAATGTGTTGTCCACATATGTGGACTCCAGGTCCTAGGAGGTTAAATACTTTTTTACTTTTACTTGAGTAATTTCTTGGACCACTAATTTGCACTTCTACTTGAGTAATATTATTTTGAAGTACCACTACTCCAACTTGTGGATAATTTTTGGCTACTTTACCTGATCTCTGGGTACTAGGCCTGTCACGATAATTACTACAGGGTGTCCATAAAGTCGCTTTACAATTTTAAAAAAATATTACAAAGGCAATTAAACAGACGTGTTCTGTTGTTTTCAGAGTTTTTGACCTCATTTAATACACCTCTATATGGGCTCCATTAGTCATACGAAGCACATCAAGATGGGACTGGATTTCTTGCCCTGTTCGCTGTAGCATAAACTCATCAATGGTTCAGTCTCATCTGTTCTCTTTTGCTTTAGTTCAGTAACGTCCCGTATCTTTGTTCGATACACGACATCTTTAACATAGCCCCACAGAAAGAAATCCAGAGGTGTGAGATCTGGTGAATGTGGCCACGGAATTGGTCCATCCCTTCCAATCCAACGATCTGGAAATGTTTGATCGAGGAACTCATGAACATGCAGACCCCAATGTGGTGGCACCATCTCAGCTGGAAAATACTGGTTGGTTGAAGGTCCTGCAGTTGCGGTGCCACATTTTCCGAAAAAAAGTCAAGGTGGACATTTCATAGTGGTTCATTCAAAAGGCTGCCTCTTTCATCAACAGGATGCCTGAAATACAAAACTGCAATGTGATTAAAAACTTTCATAACCACTGAGTACAATAGAACACATCTAATTAATATGTCTTATCTATTGCCTTTGTAATTACATTTTAAAATTGTAAAGAGACTTAATGAACACCCTGTATATCGACTTATCATTCAATATAAGAAAGCTGGAACAATATATTTTGGGTCCCATGAGTACTTTTTCTCTGTAAAAGTGGATATTTTGGGTATTTTTTTGTTGTAATATGATACGATTTGAGCTGTGGAGGTTGAATAAGCCCCTTTTATGGCTTATTATTGGTACATTCTGCTCTTTATTTGTTGCAGCTCATGTCTTTTAATGAAACGGACTATTTAAAAATGGTGGCAGTTTTAAGTAGTGTAATTAACTTCTACAATGATAGTGCTTATAATAATTGCAGTAGTAGTATTTATCAGCAACGCATCTCCCGTAAAGGGCTACTGCATAAAACATTAGCACTTCTTATCATGCATGCCCTATCCTAGCATACACTTGTAATACACAGAACTGCTAGCGCTAACCCCCAGCTGTAGCTAATGCTGTGGTCATGCCTGTTGTGTTAACAATGTGGGCAGCAGCAGCATCCTCCCAGGCTCCCTCGCTAGCACTGAGAAATGTAAAACGCTAGGCTAGTCGTTGGATATGCATTTAATATCCCGCCAATTAGCCTCAAACTGGCCTTTTATGTGCTTTAGCGCCGGAATGCTCTGAATGCTAACAAACCGCTAGCTGCGTGATCTGTATGCAGTCCATTATGTGATGTACTCTGGTTTCCTTATATCACAAGTGCCGTTTTAGCCGCCTGTTATTGTTCAGTCTTTCAAGTGCGTTCTGCTCGTTAGAATCGTTTCCCGTCGCGTAGCCAAAGTTTAAATCGTGTTTGTGTCTGGATATATCCCGAGGTCTCGTGTGCAGCGAAATTTGTAAAACACCAGCAGAGGGCACAAGGTTGGCTGCAAAGTCGCTAATCGATATGTCGGTGGCAGTAGCTCAGAGTGTTTGCCCGCTGTTCTGAAGGCCGGCGGTTCGAATCCCGCCCTCGACACAAACATCACTGGTTGAGCGGTGGTCGGCGGCGCGATTACAGTTCCTACAAATGAATGCTGTCATTGTGTCCTTGGGCAAGACACTCAACCCTCCTCGCCCCCAGTGTCTGCGTACACCGGTGTTTGAATGTGTGTGTGAACGGGTGAGTGGTTCCTTGATGTAAAGCGCTTTGAGTGACTTGAAGGTGGAAAAACACTACTATTTTGAGCTGATTTGGAAACAAAATTCTAAGGTGACCCAACGCTCAAAATAGTCACATTTGCCTTGGAACTTATTGTCTTCAAACTGTCTTCTGACCAGGATTATCCCTCAGGAGCTGCTGTTTTAGAGAGACCACTAATCAGAAAGTAAGGCTATGGTTCAATTCCCAGATTTCTGTACACAGTTTGAGTATTTTGTATTTACCTGAATATCCATCCGAGCCATGACCTGTGGGCTAATCCTCCGGGCTAATGCACCTAATTGACAGATTACATTGTAAACAACGTCAAACCGCTGTGCTCTGTCTGTATCTGTTTGTATTACATTTTTCACACCTGGAGACTGAAAGAGCTTTGTACATTGTAACAAGGTTTTGGGATGAGACCTGATTAAAGGCCAGTCCAACCTCCAGTCCATCTTAATTTCACCATTTGAAAAAGTTGTTCTAAAAAGAAAGAAGTCATGCATGTGAATACTACCATGTGGCAAAGGGTTTAAATATGTCCTTTTAAGGTTTGAAAATCAGGTATCCAGTTTTTATGGATGTCTTACTTAGTGGTTTTATCGTAACTCATGAAACTCCTCTGTGCTTTTAGATTTTCTGTTGCGCGGGATCTATAATAAACACCTCTTGAATACTTTCCAAAGATGTGAGTGTGGCCATCGGTGAATCTCCCCGGTGATTGACAGGTGGATTAGCCAATCAGGGCCATGTATAGCTCACCGGTATCAACACAAATATTGCTGCATATGAGGAGAAAAGAAAGGAAAAAATATCACAGGGGATTGAAAAACATTGTGATTTTTTCTGCAGAATCAGTGAGCGAAGCACTAAACTGTTAATCTGAGTGAGATGTTACATTGTGATTTTTTCTGCAGAATCAGTGAGCGAAGCACTAAACTGTTAATCTGAGGTGAGATGTTTGTGTAATCCCTCAGTCATCCAGGTCTGATCTATAGTAAAAGCCAAAAGTAAAATCTGTCAACTGGACTCCTACAACTTTTTTGTCCAGTTGACAGATTTTACTTTTGGCTTTTACAATCTGAGGTGAGACAAATTAGATTTTGTCCAAAATGATGTGTGACCGATGAGCTCCTTTGTCGTTGTATGTGTCACTCAGAAAAACAAATCTGACTGGACAATCATGTTTGGTCGGACTGGAGATGCGACGGAGGGAAAAGTCAGAGCGATATCAGTCTGGACTTGCCAAGCAACCATTTTTATTGTTGGGCTGAGGTGGGTAGTGTGGCCTAAAATTGTACTCGAGTAAGGGTCACGTTACTTTAAAATAACATGCAGTGGTCCAAGAAATCATTCAAGTAAGATTAAAAACGTATTTGGGGAAAGTACTACTCGAGTAAGAGTAACTTAAAGAGTAACATCTGCGTTATATCTGGAGGAGTGATGCAAGAAACACAAATGTTCAAATCTTTTCGTATTGTCGACATAAAGCTTTTGTCACTTGTAGACTTACTCACAGTGGGAAGAGGAACCAAAACTTTTACTCAAGCAAGAGTAAAAGTATGCTCCTAGAAAAGTACTTTGAAAAGTCGCTCAAGTAAATGCAACAGAGCACTACCCACCTCTTACATCCTGCTGCCGTTTTGTATAAATAAATCTCATTTGGGAGTTAATTGGACTTGTTACATTTATTCGAAAACACGTGATATCAAAGCCGGTGTACACAAAACATAATTTCAAACCATATATGAAGTATCTCCCTGTGGTTCACGTATTGTAACGCACATATTCTCTGCATTCCTCATGTGAATACAGCAACAAGCCATATATTGACTGATGCTCTTAAGGTGGTGTTTTTACTGCACGAACGGTCCTCCCTCTTGGCCGTGTCTGCGTCTGGTTAACCCACTTTCTCTTAAGTGTCTCCCCCAGGAGGTGAGAGAGGAGAGGTGCGCTATATTCACCGCACATAATGTCCAATCCGATGAAACGCATAGCTCGAGGGGGGAGCAAATCAAAGCGGGAATGGTGCTCCCCGATGGTGTAAATTGGAAATGAGAAAATGAAACAGCAGAGAGTCGATATTAAAATAGATGTATGTAATTATACACAATGTGGTTTGGTGTTTTGCCCACGTGAATCTAACAAGGATTTCAGCTTTTGATTAATGGTTAAAGCAATTAGCCAAGTGTATGAAAATGGCACAGAAATGTCGGGTATATTTTTTATATCATGTTTTCCCATTGATATGTTGTACGGTTAAGACAATGCATTTTAAATGGCTCCGCTTCTTTATTTCTTTATCACGTACACTATATAAAAAGACACATACGCTTTTTTATCTCACTGTCTGGCATGAAATCAGACTAAACTTTTCCTATTTTAGGTCAATTAGGATTATTTCTACTTGCTAAATGCCAGAATAATGAGAGAAGGATTTTTCATTCCTTTCTTCAGAGTCAGAAGTTTACATACACTAAGATTCTATGCCTTTAAACAATTTGGGAAAACCCAGATGATGATGTCATGTCTTTGGCTTGGCTCAGTTATACCAGTTCTGTCAGGAGGAATGGCCCAGAATTCCTGCCAACTATTGTGAGAAGCTTGTGGAAGGATATCCAAATTATCATTTATTATTATACAATTATCAATTATCATTATCATCAGGCAATGGTACCAAATACTAATGAAATTTATGCAGACTTCTGACTTTGAAGAAAGTAATAAAAAATTGTCTAAAAAAATCCTTCTCTCATTATCCTGGCATTTCGTTAATAGAAATAATTTTGTTAATCCTAATTGACCTAAAACAGGAAAAGTTTAGTCTGATTTCCTGTCAGACAGTGAGGAAAAAAAGTGCATGTGTCTTTTTATATAGTGTATGTAAACTTATATGCACTATAAGTCCTTAAAAAACATTGAAAACAGTTGCAGGTGTGTGTATAAAAGTTTACCAGATTATTAAATTACTTCTGTGGCACCAACGTTTTGCTTAAAAAAAAAAAAAAATTTATGTAAACAAGTAATATCCCCTCTTTAAATAAAAAACCTAACACAAAATATTCAGATCACCATGTTACCTTTTATTGTTTTGAAAATGCTCAAACATAGTATTAACATGTTTTATAAGTTTCACTTTTGTTTCTGACGCTCTGAGTCTGCCCTCCCTTTGCTCTCCGTGCTAAGTCACTCCCCCTTCAGAGCGCTTTCACAGCACAATCAGCGTACAGCGTTTCACCCCACCACAGTTCTTGCTAGCTACCATCTTCCACATTGACTGTATATATAAGTGGACATAGCTAACCTGCTAGCCGCCGCATTCCCAATAAGAAGTGATCATGCGGCTTTATCGACTCTGGCTTCAATTCACTTTACATTAGAAAACTGTGGCCCCTCTCTCTGTAACTGCTGCTATCAGTCTCGTCATTTTGGTCTTAAAATGTTCGTATTAACCCGCTCTTCATGATCCTGGTGTTTTTATTTCGCTATTGTGTTTGTAACTCAAGATATGAACATAATAACATAATAAATGACAAATCAGGTGCCTTCTTTCCCAGTGGTTGCTCCCGCTAGCGTTAGCAACAGGTTAGATCGACAGCATTCCTAACTGCCTGCTGCCTGCTAAACCAGTGGCGTGGGCTGGAAGGGGCGTTACCTTCAACCACCTCGCTCCGGATTCGCTCTTTGGTTGCTATGATACTCGCGGTCGGAATTCCTCATATGCAACTCTGCTCCAAATTGGCCCCTGTAACTGCTCTAGCCTCGATGAGCTTCATTTGGCTGGAGACAAACACTATGGGTGACGTCACACTCCCTTAGTCCTCTTTATACAGTCTTCCACCATTTTGTCTTTGTCGCTAGCTGTTTGTTGCTAATTTACCCTCCCAGACTCTGCGTTCTTGGCCAGGCTTCATTGACCGGAAAATTTGGAATACAGAGGGAAAACCGTTGTCTTCATGCAGAACAATAGTCGGCTGATCAAAGCGCTCGTTTGATGGAGGAGGTGTAGTCTTTTGAGCGTCTCTGATCCGATATTGCGTTTTTATGAGAGAATCCTAAATCAGGACTCGGTTTCACTTTCAACAATACAAAAAGACGACTCTCAACTTCATAAAGTCAAAACCTGACATTCAATGAGTCTATGAAATATTTAGTCGGATTGGAACTATGAATTATGAAAACATTAGGAGCAACATGCCTGGTGAAATGTACTGGAAAAAAATAACTCTAGGGGAGTTCATTCTTGCATTTGGAGTAGTTTTGGATAGTTTTGAGAGGTACTGGATTCAAATATTTCACTTTTTTCTCATTCCTCTGATATTCTGTGAATCACTGGACAAAAGGAGAATGGTAGCCGCAGCTTTAGTAGTAGTATTTCTTATGATCTTGTACTCCTACTGCAAATATTTTTAACTCTGACTTAATATACCTGCTGTAATATGTTGGTGTAGTAGTTGTAGTAGCAGTTGTTGTAGTTGCAGTAGGTGTAATAGTAGTTGGTAGTAGTATTAGTTGTTGTTTTTGTTGTTGTTGTTGTTGTTGTATTTGTAGTTTTTGTAGTTGTAGTAGCTGTTGTAGTTGTTGCTGTTGTTGTTGTATTTGTAGTAGCTGTTGTTGTTGTTGTTGTTGTTGTATTTGTAGTTTTTGTAGTTGTAGTAGCTGTTGTAGTTGTTGCTGTTGTTGTTGTATTTGTAGTAGCTGTTGTTGTTGTTGTTGTTGTTGTATTTGTAGTTGTTGTAGTAGCTGTTGTAGTTGTAGTTGTTGCTGTTGTTGCTGTTGTAGTTGTTGATGTTGCTGTTGTAGTTTTTGTAGTTGTCGTAGCTGTAGTAGTTGTAATAGTTGCAATAATAATTGAATGAGAGCAGCAGCAGTATATAGTAAGTAATTACAGACTCCCCTAACTTGATCAACTGTATATTGAACGGTGAGGCCTCCTGCTTAGTTTGTCACAGTGTGTTCTCTTGTTGCTACATCTCATACATTATTCATGGGGATCAGTACATATCATGCTTTATTTTCTATTCCGCTTGACATCCATGCCATGCGCAGGAAATGCACACGCGTCCTCGGCTTTGGACTTGAATGAAATTTTGATCTAATTAGCGCGAGGAAGACATGCACCATATTCATAATTTTGAGCCCTTCCCTCCTTATGTGATTCATGGCATCGCTGTTATATAAGACAGGCCTGGGAATATTTTTTTCAGTTCAATATTTAATGCTTTTAGCGATTTATATTCCGAGCTATGCAGAGGCACACGCTAGCTTTTTTTTTTGATAAAGATATTCTGAAAAGGGCATTTTAACTGACTCATTATGCAACGTATTAAGATGTATAGCAGAAGTGTGTGCCACCACATTAAAGGCAGTCTGTAATCCTTATGCGAGTTCAAAATGGAAAATACCAAATTTGACTAAAAATTGATTTATTTATTAATTTATATAGCGCTTTCCCACCTTCGAGGCACTCAAAGCGCTTTGCTTCAAGGAACCAGTCACTCATTCACACCCACATTCATACACCAGTGTACGCAGACACTGGCGGCGAGGTGGGTTACGTGTCTTGCCGAAGGACACAACATCAGTCAGTGTTCATCTGTGGGAGCTGGAATCAACACCATCAACAGTGGATCTGACTGTTTTATCAGTGATGTTTATGTTGGGACCAGGATTCGAACCGCCAGCCTTTGGATCAGTAGACAAACAAGCTACTTTTGCGTTACTCTGAATGCACACATAATGTTTAGGCATATCTTCCTCGAGCTGGGTACTCGTTATTATGAACCTAGCTCAATATCTGGAGAAGGGTTCTTGGGTTCGGTACTGCTTGAGATGTTGAAGAATTGGGTGAAATACAGTGACAAATTTCTCTCTCTATGAGGATAATGCATATGCCTTAACTTCAACTATTAACTAAACCTCCAACTAGGTACTCCTGACCTTAACTGTTTGAAGATTTGGTTCCAGAACTAGGTATTCCTGAACCTATAGCATAAAAACTGGTGACGCTAATATCTTTCCAGCAGTTCAATCACTGCATATGTGTACAACAGTTACTCTTAAACGTACTATTCAGTTCTTATAAAAAATCTATTGCAATTTATCTCCCTAAGAACTGATGGGAATAGCCTTCTCTCTAGCCTATGTAATCGATTGTATTTGGATCAGGAGTACCTAGCTGGAGCATTAGCCTATATTGCATGTTTTGAGGGAGATCGGAGTAACTGGATAAACCCTACCATTGCACAAAGATGACAACATGCACTCTTTTTTGGGAATCCAACCCACAACCTTAATGCTTACTTACACTGGCTTATTCCGAGTCCATTGTGCACACACAGTCAATATAAAAACCCTGGCTTTGTTTTGGCTAGCAAGCATTATCCTACCAACAAAGCGAATAGATTTCAGGGCCCAATGTGATCTAAAGTCTGCCAGCGCATCCCTTCTGGTGGGTTGAGATTAGCAAATGTTTTCAGTGCTTTTATTTTGATTTTTGTTTTGTTTTTCCTTGTGAATTTGAAAACCTTGTAATTCCGGAGCACACGTTTGTTTAGGAACCTTTTGTAGAGGTGTGTAACTTCCAAAATGGCTGCCGTTTCATTCATTTCCTAGAGTTTTTTACCCAAACGGTGAGTTTAAAGGGGGTGCAGCTCCACGACTCTCGTACCGCCCCTGCCAGTGTCTGACTCTACCCCCATAACGCAGCTCGGCCTTGGGGTTGAGAGGCTGACAGCTTGGCCTCCGAGCAAGGACGAGAATGGGGCTTTGGGTCTCAGAGGGAGGGCAACAATGGAGACCTGGGAGTTATGGATGAATTATGAAATCCAATATTGGCCTTCTGAGGATTTGGCATAGCCTAGTGGTATATGGAGGCATGAATAGTAATAATATGTTGTTTTATTTATTGCCTGAATTGTGGGTGGGCATGTCAAATAAACCATGTCCTTGGCAAAATGGTAACCTGCACAGATGTGAGCAAGTTTAAAGAACACATGACGCATTCTTGTGGCTTCAGTTAACCTCGCACAGCAAGATAGATTTTCTTAATATTTGTGGGTTTACAAACTCATGAGAATCCATCTAGACATGCTCCCACTGACGCGATAGCGCCCGGCCGCTGGCTGGCGGACCAATCACGGAGCGACATTGTGGTTTGTGCCGAAGCCAAAGGTGAAACGCCCAAGTGAGCCAAAACGCACATGGCGACGCCGACAGACGTACTTCAGCCTATTTTAGCCTCACTATTTTGTTTGTAAAAATGTGCAGAAGATCAGAGCAGTGTGCATTTGTGAACAGGGAAGATCTGGTCTGTGCTTTTCTCTCAGCTGGATGTAACAGAAGTTCGATTTTTCAGCTTGTTCCGCTGTTGTGACACTTTGACCAGTCAGATTCAAATAATCGTAATTACTTTTCCTGTTTGCTTTCAGTGATAGTCATTCCAGAAAATATGTAGAAGCCAGGTTAGACTTTGATTCCCTTTTAAACATGCTTTTGCTCACCTTGGGATAACTGTTTCACATTTTCTAACTTAAAATGTCTGCATTTGTAAAATATATTTCATAAACCACACCTCTGTCTGTAATGTTGCATTTCGGCGCTCTGCCATCAGCAACGGGAATGAACACTCAGAAAGTAGTCCTTATCCCCCGTGAATGCTATGCTAATAAAACTATGCATTCATTGTGAAAACAATTTGACCAGTGATGGTTTATGGACTTAAAAACTGTCAAGAGAAGCCCAGAGTTTAATCTGTGACATGACAAAGCATCTTGAGCGCTCACAAAAGACTGTGGATTAATCGATTAATGAAACCATGAAACCATGAATAAAGCAAAAAAGTATAACTCAGGTTTGGTTTTGATCAGTATAACAGGTTTAAAGCTCAAAAAAGACATTTTTTTCATAATATGTCTCATTTTAATTTATAATCATAGTATTTTTAAATTAAAAACCAAATACAAATTGTTTTAATAAACAATGAACAAAATTTTTGTATGTTCTTTTTCCCCCTTTAGCGTTTTCTATACTGTAGTATTAATATCTCTTTGTCCTCTAAAGAACTCCGTAGGCGATTGCTAAAGGGCACAAGGTCGACAGCTTATAGTCCCAATAGTAAACTATCCTGGGACTTGGCCTATTGTAGGTCATGTCATTGCCACTTTCAAAAGCTCCCCCAGCTCATTGTTGGTTCAGTATAAAACGAGGTTACTTTTACAAACAGCAGTAGTAAAAGCAGCCGCATGTTGTAAAGATAGAATACTGCGCTGTTTTCTCTTCAGGGCATTTCATTTTAGCTTTGTGTTTTGCTTTGTTGTTAGTAAGGATGGGTAATATATCAGTATTGTTATTGGTAGATACATAGTTGGATTTTTTATGTATTGGCATGGGTCCTCAGACTTGTAACCAATTTAAAAAGAAGAAAGTTTATACAATCATCATAAAAATACAAATTATATTATATACCAGGTACCAGTGGCAGTGGCAGTAGCAGTAGTTGAAGGCAGTTCACAATTTTGCTCCTCCTTACCTTTTCGATCTGCTCCACATTAGCCCTCTTACCCGCCTGGGCACCATGGGGGGCAGAACTTTCAGCTGCTCTGCTCCTCAGCTTTGGAACTCCCTCCCACCTGACCTCTGCATCTGCCCATGTTCAAATCTAGATTCAAAATCCATCAGGACAGGAATGAGCTGGTATGGATTTTTTGAGTCAATACTGATATTGCGATATTTAGCCTGCTGCTGTGGCTAGTCGATATTTAGCTGTAAAAATGCATAGCGAGACTAAGATGTGGGTCTTTTTTGGGAGATAAAATCATTTGTTACATGTTTGCGTCAACTGAGAGACTTACAACACTCTACTATTTCCATTTTTACTCCATTTAGAAAAATCTTCGGCCATGGTTGGGAACACGGCGAAAGTTGAAGAACAGGTGGGCGGGGTTTGTGCCGGCACGAGGATATTTCCAGATGCGTTACTGGCAGAGAAAAGCTGCCGATTACCAAAAAACATTGCAGATCTATCAACTGCACCAAAAAGCCTGTTCGCCCACTGTTTATAACGATCAGGCTCATTCAGGTGCATTATATGTGATTGAGCACGGCACACAGGGCAGCAGCTGGAGCCCCTCCCATCGCCGTGCGCCATTAGCATTTCCCTATACGGCCTATGCTACAGTCGGCTCTGGGAACTGTTAGATCACCGATCCCTACTTCAGGATAGCTTTTTCCCTGAGGTCATTTTTTGTAGTGTTGTTTTTTATGTGATACCGGCACAGACTGTATATATACATGGACATAGCGAACGCTATTGTGTCAGTAAATCAAGATTAAAAAGAGACAAATCAGCTTCCTTTTTTCCCTGAGGTCACTCCCACTAGCGTTAGCAACAGGTTTGATTGACAGCATTGCTAAGCGCCTGTCCCCTGCCAAACCAGCAGTGCGGGCAAGAAGAAGCGTTACCTTCAACAGCCTTAATCCAGATTGGGTCTTTGGTTGCTATGATACTCGCAGTCAGAATTCCTAATACGGAACTTGGCTCCAAATTCGCCCCTATAACTGCTATCCTCGATGAGCTTCATTTGACTGGAGCCGAGCGCTATGGGTGACGTCACACTCAGTCCACTTCTTCATGCAGTCAATGGATACGGTTGTATATGTCTTTTAAGCCTTTTCCTAATTTCAGTGTATCATCACTGCAAATATCAGTAATAATCTGAATATCAAACCCCATTTTTGAGTTTTGTTCATAAATGTAAAAAGAAAAAAGCTAAAATCGTACCTATATATTTTCATCTGCAGGAGAAGCCCATGACAAGGACGTCCAGGTGGTGGAGCTACCCATCGTCGACAGTCTCCATCCACGCCCGCCCTACCTGCCCCTGGCCATCCCTGAGGACCTCGCCCCCCGGCTCCAGAGGCTCCACGGTGACCCCTCCGTCTGGTGGGTCTCGCAGTTTGTGAAGTACCTGGTTCGACCCCAAGCCTGGCTGGAGAAGGAGATCCAGCAGACCACGGCCAAGCTGGGCTTCAAGCATCCCATCATCGGGTGAGTGGTTCTGGGTAGAACATCAAACCTCTCCACCATCTCTCCACCAGGGTCTTTCAGAAAGGTTTCTAAAGGTCCTATATATTCATGACATTACACGGGGGAACAGAGAATTTTGAGTTTTGGAGATTTGCTCAGACTAATAATGCAGGATCACTCAAACATGCGTGAATGAAACAAAACACAACTCCAGGTATGTTTTTGATGAGGCAACAACATTCTAACATGGCTTAAAGCTCACGAGAGTCAGTTTTGCGTAATATAGGACTTTTAAGTATTGAGGTTAACCTTGATGATCCTCATCTGAGCTCTGGTTTAGTCCTAGTTTTTGGTTTATACTGTTTTACTTGATAATTGGTTTAGTTCTACTTTAATGAAAGATTCCGATTTAGACTAGTTTAGATATAGTCACGTAAACCTGGTTTACTTTTGGTTCATGGCGTATTTAGTCCAAGTTTAGATGCAGGTTTAGATGGATGGATAGTTGGATAGTAAGATAGATAGACAGATAGTTAGTTCATGTTCTGGTCAGATTCAAATGTACTCCTCTTTAGATCTGTGTTAGACCTGGTTTAGTCCAGGTTGAGTCCAGGTTTAGATATAGGCTAGTTTAGTCCTGGTTTAGTCCTAATTTAGGCGTAGTTAAGGGCTAGTCTGATTATTTAAACTTGTTAAGTCCATTTTAAGTGATCTGATTTGATCCCCCCTGGTTTAAGTTTAGTTTTTCTGTGGTATGTGCGCTGATAATATTCACCTGAGCAGCAGTGGCCTTGTTTTCTACAGCAAGTGCTTCACATTTAAATAAAAATAGAAAGAAAACACCTCAAACAAAACAACGTAAAGATGTGAACTGGAGGTTAATACAGTTGCATTCAAACAAGTGGGTTTTGCAGTTTAGTACATTGCAAACAAACAACACAGCATAGTTAAAAATTTCACCTCTCGGCATCAAGGTCCCTGGTTCAATTCCCCCAAAATGCTGAACCCTTTGGCGTTGAGATGTTCTTATTGTGAGTCGGTTAGTCAGGGTTGTCCGAATTTTGATTGTGGTCATTGTATTTATTTGTGTGCATTTAATGGCAGTCGATACTAAGAAGTGAATAATGAAATTGCATTATGTAGCTTTGACATCTGGGAAAAGATGTGGAATTTTCATGGTGGTTGCGGGTTCAATTGCTTGTCCATTTGTGATAGGCTACATCTATGGACAACCTCAGGAATATAGTAATGTTGTCGGCCATGTTTGCTAAGAATGATTAAGTAATGGCCCACAGTCTTCTTTGATACAAACTTCCATAAACTTCCTATTGATGTTTCCATGGCAACACTCTTAACTCCAAGCACTATTAAATGTATGGAAAATGCAAAGTGCACCCATTAAAATCCCATTGACTAAATAAGTAAAGCGGTCTGTATTTATAAATGAACAGATTGGAAATGTAATGTTTTGTTTCTTTGTACAGCAAAAGATTGATTAAGCTGTTTTCAAGAGTCCTACGGAATATTATGTTTTTTATGACTTAGACTCCACTCCTCATCGTAATTGCGCCTAAACGTCTATATACAGTAAATGCGTTTTGTATGAGAACTGTTGTGGGTTGGGTTTTGTCTCATTGTTTGAGAAAATTATATTCACGAGATATGAAATGTTAAATGGCTTTTTAAATGGTTGTCATTTTAGCAGCAATCAACTGCCACAGACTGGGGAGATAATAGAGTGTAATAGAAAGTCTCTTGCTGGCCTGATATTCTTGGCTCATGTCTATACATTGTAAAAGTTTAATTAATTTTTCTGTTTTATGGATCTAGATAAAGACAAATACGGCATAGGTGAACGAGGGTATAGATGAGTCGAGACACAAGGTTGGCTCGACGAGAACGAAATTTTGAAACTATTTATATGCTAACAAATGTGGAGTTCATTGTGCAATTTTTGGCCTTAGCAATTTGAATTTATTTATGTTTTTTATACTGTCACTATGGAATTGTTTTTTATAAGTATGGCCTCTTCACAGATAGACCGCTCTTGACATAAACAACATTGGTTGAGCGGTCAGATCCACTGACCCACAGGTTGGCGGTGCGATTCCAGCTCCCACAGATGAATGCTGTCATTGTGTTCTTGGGCAAAACACTTAACCCACCTCCCCTCCGGTGGCTGCGTACACTGGTGTATGAATGTGTGTGTGAATGGGCGAGTGGTTCCTTGATGTAAAGTGCTTTGAGTGCATTGAAGGTGGAAAAGCGCTGTATAAAAACGTGACCATTTACCATTTACCATTTACCGTAGATGTAACTGACCAGCACTTAACCATTCTTTTTCAAAGTCAAATGTAAACAAAAAAAGTTCACATGTGCACAATCTAGCGGAAATTATATCTTTCGAGATCTTGTGACATGAGATCTTGTCCCATAGAAAATTGTCTTCTGAAGTTACAGTTTAGAACAAACATCTTTGCTTTTCAATATCATGTCACGTTAACGACACCAAACCCTATCCTTAAGGCAGTCAGCAATCTTAGGTCCACCCAGGGTCTCCTTCTATTGGAATATGTCCCAAATACCCCCTTAGGGTTGAATCCAAGAGGAGTCCAAAACAGATCTCCGACTCCGCTGGCATGGAGGAGCAGTGACTCTACTCCAAGCTCTTCCCTCTTCACCAGTCACGTCCCTTGACCCTGGGTGACTTGTTCTCCATCTCTTGTTCCCCAAAGTCTCCTAGGACATAATGTTTTGCCAGATTGCATTAACGTAGACATGCGGTCTGACTTCACAGTTGGCTTTGATTTGCGATGCTTTGTCTCGTCCCTGGGGAGTTGAAGCTTTGGGCGCGCTATGGTCGTGTGATGCTTAATTGAAAAGTGCTCATTAGTGCACTTAGCTCGCATAAGGCCTGCTCATTTGGGAATCTATGCCTCCAGAATACGCTTTAGATTCAAAGAAAGTGTTCTGGACAAGTTTTTAATCATTTTATCATGTTACTTTTAATGTTTGCAGGAACCATATGCAAGATTTTAAATTCCATAAACATGATCTATCTGTATCCCCAGCATGTTCAAATTAAGTACAGCTTTTACTGATAGCAATGCTAATGTTAATTTGTTTTTAATCACAAAACATTGGACATAATGGCCAAGTTGTTTATAGTATAATTTGGTGTTTTGGTTCTTAAGACAAGTATCCAGTCAGAAAGCAGAATGAGCCTCACATAAGTTTCTCATTTGGGTTGGCAATTTCAATGCTGAAATCCAGTTGTTTTAAACCTAAAATCCTCTCTCTGGATCTGAATGGTCACTACCTAAACCCCAGCACCTGCAGCCAATCATGAATCAGTGCTAGTGCAGCCACTGCAGCTCAGTGAGTGAATTCTGGAGGTTCTGAGCTTTCACATGAGGCCTGTCCATAAACTGAGATTAAGAAAAACTTGTATGTGTCTCTATCTGCAGGTTAAGGCTCTGGCAACCCAAGTTCAGTTGTGATTATAGTACCTTTTTAAAACTACATACAAAGTTCCTAATGTAACAGAGCTCTAGAAAAAACAAGGCTAAATTGTCCGAGGCTTTGTTACATGCTGCATATGCACCATACAAAAGGCTGAAATGTGCTCCTTTAGCTAATGCCAGTTTTGGATGTCCTTAATCCAAGTTCTAGCTATCAATATCCTTCAAAATTCTATACAATACTTGGAAGACCAACGCAGCCGTGTAGAGTTACAGAAATCTGTGTATTAAATTAGCTACTCAGAAATGAACATGAACTGATCTTGTGTTTTGCAGTTTTGTCCCTAACCTATTCTTGTGACTATACCTGAATAAGACATATAATACTGGGAAATTTGCCTCTAAATACTTGTAGAATGATGTCATGAAGTAACAGTAACCTGCCAACAGTAACCCAATATATATCCATAATATACAATGCCTTCTGCCATCTTGGCCCCATGCAATTATTATTATTATTATTATTATTATTATTGTTATTGTTATTGTTATTATTATTGTTGTTGTTATTGTTATTATTATTTATTTATTATTTTTGTATATATATATTTTGTAATTATATGTATTACGTGTCAGTACTGGAACACATTTTACTTCACTTAAACATTTTTTTAGTATTTTCAAAGTAATTTACTTCATTACATAACCTATCGATCTATTATCTTTGAAGACCAGCGGTGTGTTTGTGAGTGATTGGTGGTAGAGGGGTCGATGGCACAGATTGGCAGCTTCACTTACATCCGTATATATCCCAGGCCAGCTGCGGCAACAGAAGATGCTTACTACCACTGAATAGGGACTTAATAAATAATGCAATATGAAGTGCTTTGAGTGTCTCGAAAGACGCTATAAAAATTCAGTGCATTATTATTATCTTAGTGCACAGGGGGTCGGGGCTAAATCACATGGAATTGATCAGGACCAATCCGGGGCCGGGTCCCAGTCTAAGCAGGGACTCCCAGACTTCCCTCACCCCAGACACTTCCTCCAGCTCTTCCGGTGGGACGCCTTGCCAGTGTTACCAATGTTAACATTTTGTCCAATTTTTCCCATAACCGTTTTACTATAACAAAAGCGTTGCGTCGATACTAAAGACAAGATTCGATATATCGGCCAGCCAACTGCACCTTTAGTATATCTGTTATCGGCCGTAAATTTCCAGCATTGGCCAATATCATACTAAAGACAAGATTCGATATATCGGTCAGCCAACTGCACCTTTCCAGCATTGGCCAATATTTTGTTTTGGTCGATTTATTGCCTTGAAGATACACACAAAGCTTTATATTAACACTTTAATACAAAGAGAGTACACAGGTCTCTTAGAGGTTTATGGTTAAAAAGGCCTTAGGGGGAGTTTGTAGTCAATTTAAATGACGTTAATTTGGGAAAAATAATTAAAATCGTGCCAATTTATCAGCCACAAAAATATCGACCCAAAAATATCGGCAGAGCTTCAACATGAAACTGTTTAGGAAAGGTATTTTTTTACAGTTGTGATTAGTTTTGTTCAGTACCGATATTTGCTAAATGAGTATCTAGTTTTTGTACTAGCTTTAGTTTCTACTTGTATCAGATTTTCGATACTTTACACAATCCGAGATTATAGTACCATTTTAAACCAGTACAAGTACAGCCTGCAGACCGTACTTTTAAATTACATTAACTGTGCTATCCTTGTTGGCTACTTTCACATGAGCAAAACTCCAAAGTGTGCAAACTTTTCCGACTGGTGAGGTGAGCGACTATAGAGCGAGTCCACCATGATTTTTTACCCTTGCTGCAGTGACTGTAATGTTTCCATCCTCGTCCCAGGGGGCAGCGTATCCTCAGCTGGGACTGTGTGTGTGCTTTGAACCGCAAGATATATATTTTTTCCTTATATTTTATGAAGTTAGAGCGACCTAGTTTTCTTCTTTCATATATACTGTATTATGTATTGTCATGTTTCTTTGCTAAGATTATCTCAAAGGCGTTGTACCTGATTTTAACTTTTTAAAAACATGAAAAACTGAACTAGTCACTCCTCACTTTCCTAACGCATTCCTAACATCCTAATTATTCACCATGATGAGTTTATAAGACCCAGGACCCGCTGGAGGGACTATGTCTCTAGGCTGGGCCGGGAACACCTTGGGGTCTCGCTGGAAGAGTTGGAGGAAGTGTCTGGGGTGAGGGAAGTCTGGGAGTCCCTGCTTAGACTGCTGCCCCCACGACCCGGCCTCGGATAAGCGAAAGAAAACGGATTGATGAAGTTTATAAGTACTTTTTTCAACGTTCAGGAGGATAGAGTGAAGTTTAGCCATCAAGGTAACGCTAACACCTAGCATGCCAACATCGCAGCAGCCTTACTTCCTGGTTCGCGGACAATTAAAAAATGCTTTATAATTATATGCAGATTGTACACAGTGGTCTCATTTTGGCCGTAAAGCTGCTTTTACAATACATCTGTACTGGGGCAAGACAAATGTTATTTTATGAAAAAATCAGGTATTTCCAATTTAATTCCATTTTTTTTTTTTGTTTTAGCATTTTGCTCTGAATTGAACAAAATCCGAGTTATGTTCTTTTTCGAGTAAGCTGTCGAAGCTGCAGTTTTACATAATATATGGGACCTTAAAATCAAGCTAACATCATCAAGCTAACCTACTTTACGCAGCCCTTGAAAAGAACTCAGTCTCGAGCACAGCCCTCCTTTTGCATCTTTCTCTTGATTTTCCACCATTTTTCCACTCCTCCCTCCCTCTCTCGTCCCTCCTCACACTCTCCATCCCTCCGTTCTTCTAATGCTTTCTTCACATGCGTCTCCTCCTCTCCTCAGCTCCACTGGGGAACAGCTTATTGAAATGAATCGCTGAATGGAACAAAGTTTTTTTTTCCCCCCCACTTTTTTTTTCTTCCTCCCTGCTCCTGCCCCGCCAGGCTCTCGATAGATCCAGTCCGCCGCGCTCCGATGTTGCAACAAAGCGCCCGCGTGCTAGCATTAGCGCTGTGGTGAGGGGGCATACATGTGAAATAAAAGCCAGGCTGAGAGAACAGACAGCGGGCTGGCGGATAGGGCACTCTGGGTGGATTTGGGTGGGATGAAATAAGTGTATGATATTTATGACTTAATAATTCCGCAACGATAGCAGAAGTTGCGTAGGAAAGTGGTGCGATGTTCAATTTTTTTTTTTCCCTTGGATTCTAATATAAAAAGAATTGGAAAATCAGGTGCTGCATTGATTGAAAAGCACCAGATAATAATCGAAACACATTTTTTATTGAAACTAAATACTCACTTGAAGAAATGGCAATACTGGCGCCTCATATTGTAGAAAAAAATATTTATAATTTTTCTAAGGTACATAGTTTGAATAGGACTGCATGCAAATTTTTAAGTTACCTGATTTTTACTTAAAAAAACAACAAACTTGACAAACTTATTCCTAATTTTCCTGACGCATACTTATTATTCAACATAATGAGTTTTTAAGAGCTTTTCTCAACTTATAGAGGCCAGACCGGAGTTATGTCGTCACGGTAATGCTAGCAACAACGAGCATGCTAACAGTGCAAACGCCTTACTTCCTTGCAGTGGTGTAACGTAACAAAGTAAAAGTAGCAAAGTGCTGTACTTTAAAAGAAAAAAAAAAATAGGTATATGTACTTAAGTCAGTTTTAAAGTGGATACTTTTGGTATCTGTACTTTCTACTCCACTGCATTTTTTAACTGGACTGAAAAGTAAAAGTATTTTTTATTATTATTGTTTGAGACCTGCTGAAAAGGCTGAAGGTTTATTTTTAACACATTCATAGTTTGAGCAAACAGAAATAAAGAAATAAAAAACGCTAGAAAAAAGATCGATTCAGTTGTTTCTGTTGAACAAAATTCAGCACAAATCTTTATCAAAATCACTACATTTTAAGCTTTATAATACCTCAAAATATGCACAAAATACTCGTTAAGTGTATTTTTAAACAGGTACTTTAATACTTTTACTTAAATAGATTGTTTCATGTGATACTTTTACTTTTACTTGAGTATTCTTTGCTCCGGTATCTGTACTTTTACTTAAGTAACAAAATTGAATACTTCTTCCACCACTGCTTCCTAGTTTGCTGCTGATAAAACCCTTTATGATTAGATACAGACAGCACATGATATGTCTGTACTGCGGCAAGACAAATTTTACTTTAAAACATGGGCAAAAAACAAAAAACAAAAAATACTTATACAGCCCCTTTAATTCCAAAATGTAAAGTATACATTTTTATGCAAAAGAGTAAAAAGAACTATTTGGGTTGAATAAAAAATGCAGGTCTATCAATTCATCTCTCCATCATCTCCTATCTCTCTCTTCCTCAGAGAACCCAGAGGAGGAAAGTATGGATACCGTTTGTCTCCACGGCAACCACACAACACCGGATTTCATGCGTTTTCACTTATTTCATTTTCAAGGCAGTTTTATCTATGTATTCATCTATGTATTCATATTGGCAAGTATAGGGCCCAGCAGACTGAATAGTGAATGGGGAAAGTTGAAATTTTAAAGTGATAGGTTCAAGCGTATAGTAAGAAATACCGTTGTTGTGTCCTTGGGCAAGACACTTCACCCGTGTGGCTTGAAACCACTGGGGATGAAACTATATTGGCATACAGAGAAATACATTGTAGCTTTGTAGTAAAAAGATGGGAGGTGGGAGTTTTGGGATGGTCCAATCACAGCCTCTTATTTGTGATTGTGCTTTTCTCTGATTGGTTAATCCGCCTGTCAATCACCCATCGGATACGGTTTAAGACTATAACGTCTTTGTAATGTATTGTAAAATTGAGTATAGTCTTGGTTAGTCAGGCAAGTAAGAAGAAAGGAACCACATAGACCATAATTCTTTGTTGTGGTCATAGACTGCATATATAAATGGACATAGCTAACCCGCTAGCCGCCGCGTTTCAAACAGGAAGTGATCATGGGCGAGCGCCTCCAGCTCCATCGACTCTGGCTCTGTCGTCTCTCTGTAACTGCTGCAGTGAGCCTCGTCATTTTGGTCTTAAAATGTTTGTATTAACCCGCTCTACATGATCCTGGTGTTTTTTATTTTGCTATTGTGTCCATAACTCAAGATATGAACACTAATAACAACCCACTAGCGTTAGCAACAGGTTTGATTGACAGCGTTACTAAGCGCCTGCTCCCTGCCAAACTAGCGGTGAGGGCGGGAAGGGGCGTTACCTTCAACAGCCTCGATCCGGATTGGCTCTTTGGTTGCTATGATACTCGCGGTCGTAAGTCCAAATATAGACTCCAAATTGGCCCCTAAAACCGCTCTAGCCTCGATGAGCCTCATTTGACTGGAGCCAAACGCTACGGGTGACGTCACACTCACTTACTCCACTTCTTTACACAGTCTGTGAGTCGTTAACCTAAAAACATACTTAATACTGATCATTTGGGAACGTAATACATGTTTCCTTTTGGAGTTTATATTTGTTTACATTAACGACTAGAACCAGATTAGATTAGATGCGTTAAAAAGTTCCACCATTTCTCATTTTGGTTTTAAACTTTCGGGTTGGATTGAAGTTTAAGCTAAATTCTTGTAAAACTATCACTGTAATTACACAAGGAGGACCTATTTGATCCGATCAGAACACCATGAGCAGAAGTAGACCCAGGTGCATGTAATCATGGCTCTTTAAAAGCCACTTCTCTCCAGCTTCATGAGAGTGTCACGTTATTAAGGCATGACATTTGAAGAAACCTGTTTGAAATCAGAGTGTAGGAAGTTACACGTTTTTTCAGGTTTTTATTTTATTTTATTTATGAATTAGGACAGTGCGTATGAATATGTCACCAGGCAGCCTCTACAGAAATATGCACACTAGCTAGATTTCATCCGTCTTCATGCTTGTATTTCTAGAGATGACAAAAATGTCTCATGCAAAGGAAATATTAAGGTGTAGTATCTGCCAGATTTGACCCGTCCTTCAGTGCTATGTTATGGTTGTGTTAAATAAAAATGCATAGGTTAAAGAAGTTTTTTACAAGTTTAAAGTTGAAGCGCAAGTACGAGGCTCCATCTGCTGGTTATTTTTGGAAGCAAATTTTATTGAAGTCTATGGTGAAATGTTCAGTTTATTTTTAATAAAGGAACTGTATAGTCTGCGCTCTTTTAAAAATGTATTGCGATCATAACTGAGCCTGTGTTGCCAGTGCCTTAACGTGCAGATAGAGGACACCAGGGGCGGCGCCAGACATTTTTTGGTTGGAGGAGCTAAGGGGGAGGCTAAGGTCATCAATGTGGGCGCTCACTTAACATGTTAATTTTGAGCCTTTAAACAATGGTGCGTACCCTCCGCCCCCTACCATGTTTGTTTCACTGTTTTAATCAAGTTTAAATGTGGTTAGCCCCTGTAGTGATTTATAAAAGCTAATATGGCATTTTTTTAATTGTTATTGTAGTCTCATTATGAACACTGTAGTTACCATTTGAACATTTTTAGTTGAAATTAGATGTGCTATGAAATGTGAAAGTGGGGCAAAAATCTTTGGGGGAGCCATGGGGGTGCAATGGCCATTCTAGGGGAGGCTTGTGCCCCCTCAAGATCCCCTGGCGCCGCCCCTGGAGCACACGTACAAGTTTGTCTCATTCTCAGTATATGGACAGGCCTCATGTGAAGCTATTATAAGATTAGCAACTTGGCCATTATGTCCAGTGTCTTTATAATTAGCAATAAATGAACATTACAACTAAGGTAAGGTAAAAGTAATATTTGATCTGAATGTATCCCTTGTATCTGGGGACACAGATTGGTCACGTTTATGGAATTTTATATCAAAATATTACACAGTGTTCCTTTTGTAGAAAAATAAAACAATTTAAGGAGTTGCAGATGTGAAAAGTCCAAATGTGAACGGTTTGGCAACGTTTTGGCCATGTCCATGCGCAATACACAGATATATAATGTTGGCTAACCGGAGTTCACTTCAACATGCAGTGCGCAAACGTGAAATGAAAAGCTCCCATATAGGTTTCATATAGAAGTGACTGACAGCAGAGCGCTGGTCAGCTGGCTCATTGACTTGCTGAGCGCGTGTGTCCATTTGAGTGTGGGCAGTTTGATGTCTAATGCATGCTTTCTTTACGCCCACCGCGGCTCTCCCTGTTCTCCGTGTGCGCCCTGCGGTCCCGACACAGACAAATGAATCGAGCCACGGAGGAGGGAGTGGGAGAGCCGGAGCTGCAGGCTACAAGCGCAGGCTGGAGGAGAGGAGAGGAGGAGTGGTGCTTATGCGGAGAGTCAGGTGGAGAAAGGGTGACAGGAGGATGTGAGAGGAAGGGCATCTGGTATAAGAATGATTGGGGAGAGGGGAGACATTACGTAGAATTAACTTTTATGAGATTTTAACCATGTTATAGCTGTGCGCTCATTATTAACTTAGCTCAGAGATGTAATTTAGTTGATTTGTGCATGTTTGAGTAATCCTGTATAATACTGTGTTTTGAGATTGAAGTTCTCCAGTATTTTCTGTTTTACTACACCCTGCCTACTGATCTGTAGTTACTTTATGGATTTCTAATCATATATGTAAGCTTAAAGATGTCACAAAGTCACTTTTCAGAAATAACAACCTATAAATGACAATCCGCTGTTGGTATTGCAGTGGAAAAATCCCCTACAGCCCAGAAATCTGAAGGTCAGATTTTTTTTTTTACCTATTTTTGGATCCTTCATGTTTCCTTGGTTCAAAATCCTTCAGTTGTCTTAAATCAGACCTATTTTGCATAATTGATTTTTCAGAGCTTTTCACCATGTTATAGTTGTTCCCTTCTCATTTATTTACTCTCTCGAAGTTGTATTTGGAGTGATTCATGCAGGTTTGAGCGATCTTTAATCACTTGTCTTCAAGACGCCTTTTTGCCGATCAATCCCCGTTTTCACCTCGACCATTACACGCCCACTGTGACGTACTTACTTCTTAATCTGTGATACGCGCAGGATTCATAAAAATCCACTGCTCGCTAGTGTGATGTGCAGCTTTCCATAGGAGGAGCCGACAACTGCGCGGCTCTTTTTCGTGATGACGTTTACGCCGACATCAGCTCCAATTGGGCACCGCAGTTTCCTAACACGGAATTCAGCGGACTTGTTTCTTTTATTAAGTCGTTTTAGATGAATATTGCGATTTAAAATGTCCAAATTATAACATAATGATCCACGGGTGTCATAGATTGTAACTATAGAGCGGACGCAAGCACAATATGTCTGCTTTAAGAACAGCTTCTCGATCATTAGCTTCAGCTCTGCCCCTCACCAACCACTCTCTCTGATTGGTCAGACTGGTCACATGGTATGCACATGTTGGACTTGGTTTTAGGACAATATTCCAGTTAACAATGAACAAAATGTAAAAATAATGTGTAGTGTTTTACTTTAATACCTGATACCCAAAAAGCATTTTGTCTTCAAAGGTCCAGTGTTAAGCTAACTGACTGTGTGGTGTTGTGTTGCTTCATCATCGTAGCAAGAATTCACACAGATGCAAATGAAGATGTTACAAATTATGTATTAAGCCTGAATCAGTCTTAAAATTAAATCTGCCGTGCTTTTTTAAATCGCCAATTAAGTTAGCATAAAGTGTAACGACGTCTTCTTGAGTGTGGCAGGTGCTAGCTTTGGCGGTGCTTCAGCGCAGTGGAAAATTCCGAAAAGACAAAGGATATTCACAGGAACCAAAAGGTCGTAGGCGTGAAACAAGATGGAGGAACCTTTCCAAATGCCAAGAACCCTCAAGTCAAGACCTTTTTCCCATTTCAGCACTCCACCATCCCGCCTCTATATCTGCCCTGGATCCCTTTATACAACCGGATGAAGTTAAAGTGCATAGGCAGGATTTCATGTTTTGTTTTGTTTTTTTTATTTGTTAGTATAATAGTACCTGGGTTAAATATTTATATAGTTTTACATCAGTTAAGCGGCAGTTTGTGGTTAAAAAGTTGAGAAGAAAAATACAGGAAGTAGCAGCAGTAGAGTTCTCAAACTGAAAACCTGTAGCAGCAGTAGAGTTCTCAAACTGAACACCTCTATATCGACTTATCGTTCAGTACATGACAGATGGGACAGTATTTTTGGGGGTCAGTATTTATCGTGTGGACTTTTTCTTTGCAGTGCTGGGATATTTTTGGTTATTTTTTGCAATATGATAAGATTTGATCTGCAGAAGTTTGGATAAATAACTTCTATAACTCATAATAGACACAAGCTTAAGCACAACTTAAGCAATATATCGCACTTCAAGATGTGTTATTGTGACAGGCCCACTTGTTTTGTTCTGACACGTTAAACTTCCACTTAACAAAATAAAGTGTTGTCATCTATTTTTAAGAGTCTAATCTTAACTGTTGTGTAAATTAGATAAGCTTTGGGCCTTGTTTGCTTTATGGTTGCCAGGTAACAATTATGGAATTACCTCTTGGTAGGTCAGATCAGTGGTGGATGAAGTACTCAGTTTTGTTACTTAAGTTAAAGTACAGTTACAGAGGTAAAAAGTTTGTTACTCAACTAAAGTAAAAGTATCGCATGAAAAAATCAATTTAAGTAAAAGTACCTAAGTACGTGTTTAAAAATGTACTTTAAGAGTAAAAAGTAAAAGTATTTCACACAGATTTTAATATAGTGTTGTTAATTTGTTAAAGTGTTAAACGTAGTGATATTGATTCAAAATGAAACATATTTTGGTCAACAGAAACAATACAAATCAATTTCTTCATTTTTTCGTATGAATTTTGTGTATTTATTTTTGTTTGCTCAAAGCTGAAGCTTGAACTCGAAAACTTTAGTCAGGATGTTACTATTAACACGGTAAAAATAACTCTCCACTAAAATATAGTGGAGTAGAAAGTACAGATACCTGCTCTCAAAAGTAGTGAAGTAAAAGTAAAAAGTATCCACTGTGTCATATCTGCTGCATGGGAAGTAAACCGGGAAGTCAAATTATAAACATCATGAAAATAAAAATATAATAATAATATTCAAATGTAAAAACTTAAATACAGTCATGTTAACCATGTTTTAATGAAATGAGTAGTCGCTCTGAATCTAGCCTCCTCCACGTTCACTGTCTGACCCATATGGTAGTCGAACCTGTCATATGCACTTTAAGCTCTGAATCTAGCCTCCTCCATGTTCACTGTCTGACCCATATGGCGAGCCTGTTTGTTCTTTCTTCACACACTAAAAATAGAGCCCATATAGCGCTGGGGAAAGTTGGAAAGAGAAGAGAGGCGGCCGACACAAAAGCGCTCCTGACCCGAGATCTCTCACCAGATTTGCGGTGAATAGGCCACGGCGGCGGAATACAAAGTAGTGACATGCACAGGTAGAGAGCCATTCATGAAGCGAAGGCTGAGTGATACCTGTGTGGAAAAAAGTCTTTGTTCCATACAGATGTGTCACAGTGCAGAGGGGAACTGTAGCCACGCGTCTAGCTCCGCCCAAGCGATGACGTTGCCAAGTACCCAGATTTTTGTCTTGTTTTTTAATAGAATTTGCCATTCACGTACAAGAATGTATATGAAAGTTAAAGATGCTTGTAGTAGATCTGTTGATAAACGTGGCTAAATGGCTAGTTTTCATTTTTACCAGTACCTTAGCTGTTTTACAGTTTTAAAGTTGACACATCATGCGAAATCAAACTTGGCTTTCACGTTATGACACTGTTCATTCATCAAAAACATACCTGAAGTTGTATTTAGCCTCCTTCACTCCTCTCCCTCCAAGCACTCGGAAATCACTCCATTTCAATTCTCCATCAGATCGTTACGTAACGTTTTTTAGTTTCCGGACTCGCTTTGAGCGTTTCTGCCATCGTATTGGTTCCTCTAAAACTGCGTGTGCGTATTTGCATGCCGGTCACATTCATACATGTTGCTTTGGTTTTTTTTTTTCGTAAAGCCTATTACATCGCCAGGGGGAGCTCTAATGCAGATCTGATCACTTGAATATAGGCTTCTAGCACTTTGTTCTCTGAAACCTGAAATACGAATGTTTAGAAGCCAAAACGGCAATAATGATTATGATATGTCCATTTCAATATATAAAACATGGAACGGCAATTTTGTAAAACGTGTCCTAAAATTCTTTAAAGCTCACATAAAGCATCATATTTATTTCTACAGGGAGATCCAATGAGAACACTTAGACTCTCTTTTTCATGGGCGCCCTGTTCAAAATAAACAAACACAACAACTAATAAGTACATAAGTCCATTTAAAACATTCAAAACAGGTGCAGGTGTGAGTATAAATGTTTGTTACCAGATCATTAAATTGCATTCGTGGCGCCAACGTATCCAATTTTGCTTGTCCTTGAAATACATTCCATTTTTGTGAAGCAAAACAGCCAAAAGCCCTTTTTCCCCATCTCAGTTCTGGGGCGGCCCGTCCCGAGACTTATACGGTTATGAGATCTTGTATTAAATGTCCCCCTATCAATGATTAACAAGCAAGTGAGATATTCCGGCGGTCTATGAAGTAGTCCCTTATAATTTAACAAAAGTACAAGGAAATAAAACGTTATGCATTATCAAACCAGGAACTTTACTCGTCGCTACCACAGTCCTCAGCAGCAGAACTATGAGCCTCCTCCACCTCGTCATCTCTTTTATCTTTTTTACCAGTAGTTTGCCAACATGTCTCACTGTTAAATATAATTAGTTTTGTTGAATACTTACGCCGGTTGTGTTTACCTCCTTCACCTATTTTTACCTAATCTTTATTTTGCGTTTCTGTTAATTCTGTTTGTGCCTGTCTACGCTTTAGCCAATGAAATCCTCTAAGCCGCAGATTTTTTTCATATTTTTTGGCAAACGATTAAAAGAGATCTCCCAGCATGCAATTCTCATCAATACACCGCCCGCTTCTATTCTGTCCATATATAAAAGTCTAAATACAGATATTACACACACAACGTTTTCAATCAATGCATCTTTTTCACTTTAAATATCCCAACGCGGCAATGCATTTTTTTAGCAAGTATTGATTTATTTTTTTTTTGCTTTATTTCTGTCTTTGTAAATCTCGCCGCTAATCGTGCTAGCTTCACAAAAATGCAGACTATTCTTGTGCATGCGCTAGAATGGGGTTTTGGTCTTTACATTTTCGCTTTGCTAGCATCGGATGAGCTTAAAGCGCAAATCCGCATTGAACCGGAGGAACGCTGTGTCATGAGAGGGAACAGGAAGCTCTAAATCTGTGTGTCAATAAAGAGCTGATTTGGGAAGTGTTTGTTTGGGAATGTTTGGGAAAACTGAATTCTCACACAATTGAGGCTTTATATAGTTCATATTAAATAACAACATATTTTTTGTTTAAAGGGATATGCATTGTATGTCCATTATATGTTTGGGTTATTCAGTCATTATCCACATCGTAGTGGTAAAAAAAATGCATTGATGACGATGCATAAGAGCTTTTTAAAAGTTTTTTTTGTATTTTTTTTATATTCTAATTGATTCTTAAAAAAAAAAAAAGGGAAAAAAACTATAATCAGACATATACTTGGGCTACTAATCCTGAAAACTAAACACAAAAGATGAATGAATATCACTTTTGCAACAAGAACATTTCAAAATATGTTTAAATTACAAAAACTGTACTTTGAAATATAAGTCTGGAATCTGAAAGAAAAGTGTTTTTAAAATTGGGTATTCAATCAAAAAAGAAAAAAAAAAAAAAAATGCACACAT
>KN483239.1:574-39059 GCA_000787095.1 Periophthalmodon schlosseri | reverse complement strand
ATGCCACCGCGAAGATCCTGCCTCTTGTTCCCAGTTACATAGCCCCTCCCCCCAAAATCAGCATCTGTGTCATCGGGTTGTGTTTACTACTTGATTTTTGCCATTTTACGGGCTCCGGACACGGTTTTAATTAGTTCCTTGCCGGGACGCTGTCCCAGGCTCTGGCCTAATAATAATGGACATTTTTTTTCCACCCATTATTTTTCTCCTAAACCATAAAAACTAGAGGCATGTTCAATGTTCTCACATTGTGCTCCATCACAAATAAGGCCCCTGTGAATTTTTTCACAAGCTCTTGACAAATCGATTATAAAATGAAATTTGAAGAGGGCACTAGAGAGTTATTTTGGGAGATAAAGCCATGATTTGCATATCATTTTGTTCAGCTTGCAAATGTGCATGAACGCTGTATTGGCTTTTTCCCAACAAAAAATGTATGAAAGAGAAATATTTTTTTTTAATTCTCCCAAAAAAATTCTTTAGTGTGTTTTGGCCAAATTTGAAGTGTTTGTGATGAAAAGTGTGAAAGGAGATGCCCTAAATGCGAGGGTGTGTGCTTTTGTCATTCCCGGGTTTGATCCAATATGGCCGACTTCCTGGTTGGTTTAGGGCGGGGCCATAACATTATTTTTGTCATGTCCTGACATGTTCTATTTCGGGCTCCCATTGGCCCCATGAAAATCAAACTTTGAGGGGTTGCTACCGAGTCGTCTTTCATTATTTTTTCAGGTCAGTCTGTGACAATTAGAGCTCACTGAGTTCAAATTTCTGATACTGGTCACTGGCATGTTGGGTCGTGTTTACTACTTGATTTTTTTCCATTTTTCGTGGTCTGGACGCGGTTTTAATTAGTCCCTCGCCGGGAAGTTGTCCCAGCCTCGGGCCTAATAATAATAGAACTACATTTACTTTAAGTAACTAAGGTTTCCAAGCTCCATGTGCGACATCCTCTGTGGGCTTCGCTACTGACTAAAACCTACGCAAAGTCCATAGAGAACACTGTTCTCTCATTAGGTGTAGAGTCCGCAAAGGCATCTATAAAACACATGGACTCAGGCAGATCCTTCCAAGGATGCCTGTATAAATGTGCACAAAAACACCAGCAAAACAACTACAAGGAGCCACCTCTCCTAAAAGCGCCTGTACTTTGCAAGAGTAAAAGACAAAGATGTGCAAAGGCTGCCTCTCCCACTGTGGAAATGGTCCTAATTTTTCATCATTCTGAAACACATGAATAGGTGAACATGAACTGTTTGCATCCTCAATATGTAGGTCTAGGCACTGGTATGTGATTTTAGTTCTTTTTTTTACATCAGTGAGAGTGCAGGCTCTTACTCATAGGATCCATCTTAAATGCCAATACAAAAGTTTTGACTCACTAAATAACTAACTGAGAAGAGAAGAGACGTTTATTCAAAATAGTGTTTTTTTTTGTTTGTTTTTTTTTACTATTCCTTAACATTACTCCTCGAAGTTGAGTAAGGTAGAACACACTGCCTTGGAAACCAATGCCAGGTGAGCAAACACACAGGTTAGCCTTGTTTCCGTCATGGATATTCAAACACAAGACTTTGAGTGTTACTATGAGTAAAACCTTCACAACAATCTGGGAGAGGGCAGATGGTCTCATGTTCAAAATCAACCCTGTGTCACTTTTTCATTGAGAAACCACTATTTGATAGTCATCCAATCCACATTTTCCTTTGTGCCCAGTGCTTAATCACAACCTGCACTAAATGTATGAATTATCCAGCAGCCTGAAGTGCTGGCTGAGGCACGGGAGTTATGAACTTATTAAAAGCCTGTCCCAGAGCAACCATGTATATATAAAGATGGAAAAAATTCAAATTAGAATATTTTATATTAACAGTGTGGAGATAGTGGATAAGTGCCTAATCCACTCCGTGGAGTCGGCGCTCATAGACTGGATCCATCAGCTGCATGGAGTGCTCAGCAGAGATCCTTCCGAAGAACTACTCCGCGGAACTCACCCCACTCCCCAAACTGAACTGCTCTTCTGGGGCAACAGGTAAGCACAAATGAACTGAGCCATGGCCCAGTGGTGTCACCATAAAGCTCTTGCATACATGTTGTGCTAGCTCTGTAGCTAAAATTTATCTAATGTTGTGAGGTGGCTGCTCTTGTTACTGCACCTTGGCCTTGGCAAATGTAAGTGGCTTGTGTTCAACAAGTGCAGTAAACCTGCAACCTTGAAATAGAAATCTAAAATGGTGGGCAACAAGAAACATTGCAAAGAGTTATTTGTCAATTGTAATCCCTCTCTGAGTCACACAGCTTCTTACTAAAAAAAAAAAAAAAGAGGCTTCACTGACTCAATGCTCACCATTTTTGTCTTCTGCGTAAAATGACAAGCCAACACGATTATATAAAGGTCAAAAAGCTGAATAAGTGCCAATGGGGCCCTAATGAATGTTCAGGAGTGTCTAATAATTTAGCACCTGCATTACAACGCTGCAGTTATAATTGCCTATAAAATCTGCCAACAAACTTATAACCACACTTTTGCAAATATTGATGAGCAGTAGTTAATTTAATTTGAGCATATGGTTTTTAGACATGCTAGCAAACGTTAAACACATCTCCAGTATTTTTTTATTTTTATTTTTTACATTTTTAGATATTCTTTAATATAGCATACCCAAACCATTAAACAACACATGCACGTTTGCGATGGGGAGGGGGGTCCATGATTGTTTCACTGCTGCTGATTTTAAATAAGTGAGTACACTTCTAAACACATGCCTAATATTGTTCTGGCTGTTTCTCAACTGTGCAGTTGAATGTCTCTCCTAGCATGATTGTAGTGCGCTGTGAACGGCAGTGGTGCTAGTATTGTGTGCTTACATGCATTTAGACATACTGTTCGAACTAGATCAGGAATTTGGTTTCCCTGGTGTGCATGTACATGTACAGATGGTTTACCTGAGCCATTACTCCCTCTTCCTTTTGTCACTGTCTACCTCAGACTTGCTGACCTGGAGTGTATCTACTCTCAGCTCACATCACTCAGGGCTCAGAAAATGGCTGCCCTGCTGGTGGCTGTGGAGAGTAGTTACGCACAATCATTCAACAGTCTGCTCCGGGATACCCTGCAAGGTAACACCTTCTTACCCTTTCACTCTTTTGAGTTAAATGTTTCTTGTTTTGTGAACTTTAAGCAATGTTAGAATATTGTTTCTTCATCAGAAAAATATACCTGGAGTTGTGTTTTGTTTCATTACACATATTTGAGTAATCCTTTATTATTAGTCTGTCTGCATCTCCAAATCAAGCTCAAAATGCTCTAAGGTTCCATCTTGTGATCTCATGAAGTAGAGACTGGCAGTTCCAGGGCTGAAATAATCCAAATGATTCTGGTGAAGGTGTATGGAGTTTAAACACAGTGGAGCATTTCTTGTACATAACATCACAAGGTGGAAGAGAGTGTTACCTTACTTCCCCTACCCTGCCTAGCTCTGGAGGAGGCGCGGGACATCTGTGCACATTTGAAGCCCCTGCAGCGCCTGTTCAGGGAGGTGGAAGCTGCAGAGTTTCCGGAGGTCAGGGATCACATTGCTCCACTCATGCACACTGTGTGTCTGCTCTGGGCCCACTCCCGCTTCTATTGCCGCCCTGCCCGACTCATTGTTCTGCTGCAGGAGACGTGCAACCTGCTGCTCCATCAGGTCAGAGAGCTTTCTTCTAAGGCCCCTGTGTGGTACTGAGTGGGTAAGGTGTGGGAGGATGTCGATTGGAAGTGAAAGGATGTCTCATTGTTGGAAGCATAAACTAGGCCTGTCACAAAAAAAATTTTGAAGCACAATATATTGCTACAGAGAGATGTCACGATAAATGATAATATTGAAACTACTTTATGACACAAAACAGGTTAATCCCAGTAAACCAATTTTAAAATATACAGTAACATTAAAATGCCTGATCTGCAACAAATAAATAGCAGAATAAACAAATAATTAGCCATCAAAGTGACTTATTCATTCCTCTACAGCTAAAATCATATTGTATTGCAACAAAAACATCAAAAATCTCCCGATTATTGCAAAGAAAATGTACACATGATAAATATTGTTCTGGCTTTCATGTATTGAATGATAAGCCTAGCATATACCTAAACACAAAGCCCATTAGTATGTGTATTTTACAAGATTTAAAGGCTTCATGTTGCGTTTTAATTTGGAAGCAAAAAAACAAACAAATTTAACCAGGAACTCCTCCTTTGAATTTAATAATGTATTAATGAATGTTATAAAGTGCAAAATATAATAAGCTATAAGTACTGAATCCTTTAAAGTCACAATTTGTTATTAGGTTGTTTTGTATTCTCATGTTTCATTGCTAGATGTATCCATTTGCTAGTTTTTTTCTAATATCTGTAATAATTAACTAGTTCTGATCTGACAGCTACAACTACTGAAGCTAGGATGTATCCAAGGTTTCTGGGAACTAAAAGTTTGGCATGAAAACTTTTTAGTTTGAATCTGTAAATGCTGAACAAAGACAGCTAATTTGGTAACATTTTTACAAATGAATATAAGCAGCAACATAACTCAATTGGATTACTTTTTTTTCCTTTTAATGTTATAAAAGTTAAAGAACTTACTATACAATATACACACTCCAAAAAATAAGCTATTTTGAATTTCCCAGGATTGTTACATCACGGGCAAATGTCTGGACGTCTTCTGCACTGTTTTTAAGTCCATAAATCATCACCAGCTCAATTCCCTCTCCTGCCAGTAGATGGTGGCCTCACACCAAATCCCTGTAGGGAGTGCACTTTTATGGTGTCTGTTGTCGAGAGTCACTATTTAAGTCATGAAATTCCAAAGCAAGAGCATTAAAGACCAATAAGAATACAAATATTGCACAACATCTGTATTTTAAAGAACAAATATTATGCATTCTTGTGGCTTTAATTCTCTTTTAAACATGCTTTTTGAATACATTTTCTAAATTAAAATAATGTCTACATTTGGAAAAGATACTTTCTAAACTTCACCTCCATTTCAAAGAGGCATTTAGGTGTTGGAGATCCCTCTGCTGTCAGCAAACTGGAATAAATTATAAGAAAGTAAAAAAAAAAAAAAAGTTATCCCCATATGCAGTGCTAATAGAGCCATGCATTCATTGTGAACACAATTTGACTATAGAATGAGTCTGGTGATGGCTTATGAAATTAAAAACCAAAATGCAAAAGGAGCATTTTTGAGTGTTAAGAGAAAGGTGAGTGAGAGGCTGTGAATTTACCAATCAGAAACACATTTTGATCCTAAATTTCTTGTTTCTTCTCAGGCCCAAGCATATTTAGTCCCACAAGAGCTGTTGCAAGGGGAGGTGCAAAGCTTGGTCAAGCTGCAGACCACCTTGGAGCTCTTGCAGCTGTTCAGGAGCACATATGACGAGTGCAAGGCCAATCTGAGCCAGTACCAGAAGAATGGGCACAGGGCTCCACCCTGGGACTTCTCCCCTCACCTGGTCTTCATCCAGTTGGACCTGTTCATGCAGCGACTCAACACTGTCAAGGTAACAGTGAACAATAATGTGTTCACATGTGTTTTGTGTGACATTAAAAAGGACAGGCCAGACAAAACAAGTAGTGAGGAAGCAGTCATTTGTGGGGGTTATAGGCTATGAGAAAAAGGTGAGTTTTGAGCTGTTTTTGAATGCGTTTAGTGAGCCTGAGTTTCTGATGTCGAGGGGGAGAGAGTTCCAGAGGGTTGGGGCAGCAATGGCGAAGGCGCAGTCCCCCAAGGTCCGGTGCTTTGATTTGACAACACAGTTGTGTTCTCTTTTAGGACACAATAGTGGAGTATTATTGCAACACTATGACGAGGTTAATGAAATGTAAGGCATAAAAGAATGCTATAAATTAGTTATATTCATACTATTGGTGACCTGGTAAGTTTTTGGCTCAGATTTAGTTCAAATATTTATTTTCTCTATAATGTTGTAAAGGGTACGTACGATTTATGTTCTTTGCTGCTCCCTTTATTCATGTCAATTATGTTACAAATGCACTAAATGTATTTTGTGTGCCTACTTATATAACAAATGGTAAACTTTCACTGGGCTCATTCTCCACATTGGAAGTGAGTGATTTGTGGTGAATGGAGAGGGTCTTGGTATTGTTTAGCAGCCTTACTTTCCTCTTGGAAACATTATTTTACTTTTGGAACATGAAACATCATACAACAAGCAAAGGTAGACATTGTATAATATAAACTACTTTGTAGGAAGTGGTGGTGACTGCGGTGAACCTGTTAAAACTGGAGAAGCTTGAGATTGGAGGGGTGAAAGGTCGCATTCTGAGCCAGCATGTGCAGATACTGCACCAGAACTTTGTGGAATTATACAAGAACTTCACAGAGAAGTCGTACATGTGTTTGGACCTCAATAATACGGTAGGAAATCAATACAGCATCAAAGTCTAAGCCGCTGTCAGTGGCAGACAGTAAAAGTCAAGTCCATACTTGCAAATGTTTGCGTTGGATATTTTATTCAAACCACAACATCTCATTTTGTTGTAAGCTCATCACATTCTTTTGACTTCCTCTATTCTTCAGTTCTCTTTTACCTCTTCTAAAGATGACAGTAAAATTACACAGACTACAGACATGTCTACATTATTTTTGTCTTATTTTGGCTTGTGTTATTTTGTCTGTAGTTTCTCCTTGTAGTTTCTCCAGACCATAACTAGCTTGTTAGCTAAGTGTAGGGAGAGATAAAGGACATTTCAGCTTGCCCACAACAATTAATTTCCACAACAACAGGTACAAACTAAATATTAAATATAAATAAATACATAAATACATAAATAAATATATAAACTAAAAACAGAGTCAGACTTTGATATTTGTTATTAGACTATAGCAGTTTTTTCACATTTTTAATCTTTTTTGAGCTGTTATAAGAGATCATTGATAGCTGAAATTTCAAATGTTGTGATGTCATCTGCATGACCTCTATGGCACAATAGTCTCATACAATGAGGTATTGATACTTTGCAGTGACATCATCCTGGGGGTGTACCACATGTATCTCTATGGTAAAATGTGCAGCAGTTACCATGGAGACACAATACACATGTTAGCAAACACTGTCCAAAATGTTTTAGGATTGTTTGAAGACTCAAAAAAAAAAAAAAAAAAACAAATAAATTTAAACAACACATCTTGAGGAGCCTGTGATTAATACGCGCATTCATGGTCCTGTTTAGGTGTTTGATTTTCAACAAAAAGGTGAGTGACTAACTGAAAAACTGAAAGCTTGTGACTGTAATTTTGTTCTTTCTGGTCAGATTGTGTTAACACAAAGCTCAGATTAAAGTCTAATTTGAGTAATAGAGATTCACATAGATTTTTTTCTGCATTTAATTTATTTTGTCAACTACCTGATTCAACTGAAAGGTTAAGAAGACTCCTGCACACTGTCTCACTCTTGGTTCACTTTTATTAATACAATGTTTCAGTCCCTCTGACCTTCCTCAGGTCTATATCAGAGGGACTGAAAGGTATTAATAAAAGTGAACCGAGAGTGAAATGGTGTGCGGGAGTCTTCTTAACCTTTCAGTCAAGTGCCCCTCGCATACTTATTTGTTTTTATTTTAATAAGCCTGGTTTGTGATTTTGGTCAACCCCGTCATATCTCATGTCTTACAGACACCCCATGTCTGTTAGACAGTTAGGAGTATCTGTTCTTAGTTAAGGCCATTGAACTACCCCAGGTGTAAACTGTTACCTTAGTCATATTTTGTATGATTGTCCAAGACCCTAATGGGAGATCTAACATCTATACACTATATATATATAAAGACACATAAAAGACACCTACGCTTTTTTTTTTTTTCATTTTTCATTCTGGCATGAAATCTAACTAAACTAGACTAAACTTTTCCTGTTTCAGGTCAATTAGGATTACCAAAATTATAATTTTTTCTATTTTCTAAATGTCAGAATAATGAGAGAAGGATTTTTTTAGACAACTTGTAGATCGGCTGTGAACGAAGGGTACATCCGAGCAGACTTTGCGCCCTTCTATATCCCATCATGCACCGAGCATCACTTCTTCTATGGGAGAAAAAGAGTCCGGAGCCGCTACGGAATACACTTTTAAATGTAAGGCACAGTGCTCCATGAAACTGTTAAAATTTGAATAAAAAGCAGCCGTCACGGTTGCTAGGCAACATAACGTGAGCGACATAACGTAAGCGCACAGACAGCGCTTGACGTAAGCTCCATGGTGTAGGCCTGTCCCATTTCGGCACCCTTCGAAGGGCCCTTCAAAGGCCCCAGCCGACGAAGGGTGCTCCTCCATGTAGCCTCCGTGGACCGCAAAGGCCGTGCCAAAATGGGACAGGCCTACGCTACGGAGCGTACGTTAATCGCTGTCTGTGCGCTTACGTTGCTTACGTTATGTCACCTAGCAACTGTGACGAAGTCACGCATGATGGGATAGAGAAGCTTTGCTCACAGCCAACCTCCATGGAAACACAGGGTACAATTGTCGGCTGCATTCTTGGGGTGCATGAAATGGGACAGGCCTTGGCCGAAAGTGATGTAAGGGCCCTACAAATGCAGCCAACGAAGTGTGCAGCCCGTTGAATTGGGACATGGCATGCTTCTTTGTGTAACATCATGGGAAATTCAAAAGAAATCAGTCAAGATATCAGGAAGAGAACTGTGGACTTGCACAAGTCTGGTTCATCCTTGGGTGCAATTTCCAAATGCCTGAAGGTGCCACATTCATCTGTTCAAACTATTATATGCAAGTATAAAGACTATGGGACTGTCCAGCCATCATACTGCTCAGGAAGCAGCAGTAAACATTTGACTTTGAAGAAAGTAATTGAAAATTTTCTTTAAAAATTCTTCTCTCATTATTCTGGCATTTATCAATTAGAAATAATTTAGATAATCCTAATTGACCTAAAACAGAAAAAGTTTAGTTTGATTTCATGTCAGACAGTGAGAAAAAAAAGGGTACGTGTACCTTTTTATATAGTTTATGTGAACTTCTGGTTTCAACTGTATTAGCATACCTTGACTACTGCTTTTGTTTTGGGACAAATTGTACCTTAGACCAGGGACGTGCACAGACATTTTGAGGGGCAGGTGCTCAACCAAGAAAAAGGGCATTTTTCACTTAAAATGAACCTTAAAATGAACCTACGTCCACGTAGTTTTAAGTAAGCAAATATGATTTTGCTTTTTTACAGATTACTTTTAAGTGTGTGGCTGCTGAATTTTTAGTTGCAAAGCTCTGTGCATATAGATGTATGAGGTGAAGGATCAAAAAAATTATTACAAAAATAACAGACAGAGCAAAAAAGGATCATGTGAGGGGGATTGGGGTCCTTCCCCAGGAGATTTCTGATCAAATAAATGTAATTGCCTGTAATGTGCGGTGTTTTAGGTGAGGAAATCCTATTTTTTAGTAGTCTGATACAGAAAAATGGGATATAGGCCCATTTGTTGTAGCTACTTCTCTCCAAGATTCAAAACAATGTTATACAAACAAAATTGACCTACTTTTATGTCATACTTGTTATTAACTCCCATTTTAGAAATACTGATCACTTGTGTCTGACACCTATGTCAGTGGTTCTCTGTGGAAGCCCAGTCCTCTGCTCCCTCCCTGGCTCTGCCCCTGCTCCAGCACACTGAGCGCAGCCACTGTCTGTGAGCGGGAGCCTCAAACTGGGCTGTGGACAAATGCTCGGGACAACAGTCTTAAAACTTTTGTCCATTTCTTTCATGAGAATTCAACAAATCTTTTCCGGGCATTGCTGCGGTATACTTGCGCTATTGAATCGATAGGGGTACTATAGCATCAAATGTTTTTTTCATAACATCACGAATATGAGGTAGATTGTCAAAAAGTAAAAACTAGCTAGAAGACTTATGTCTTAGTCTTTGATTTAGCGCTAAGTGCAGTTAAGGTACACAAGTGGAGTCTGGAAGCTGCGACAGGCAGGCACACATGAGACAGAAGAGAGGGAGTGGAGTGGCAGCAAAATTTTTAAATAGTAGCTTATTATTGAGTGTTTAAAACACATTTTAAACATCCGCTGTCTTCATGGGGCAAATATTAAACCTAAAAATATATATTTACCAGGAGGGCACTTAAGGCAAAGGGGCAGGTGCTTGAGCATCACTTGGGCTCCATCTGTGCACGCTCTTACCTTAGACCTCCATGTCTGTTCAAAGATGGATTGTCTTTGAAGAAGCATCTTGGATGAATGTCAAATGTATTTGCTTAAAAAAAAAATTGTTCAGTTGACATACCTTAATTTTATTTTGCAATGGAACGTACCTGGATGACTGAGGAATTACATAGATTTGACTATGCATGTTTAAAAGATGTCTATCTCAAGCACATACATATTGTTATTGCGTTAGGGTGCGCTGACACTTTTTAACCAATGCTTTTATTTTACTAATGTCTTGTTGTCTGATTGTTGTTTTTTACATCTTTGTAATGTGCTTTTGTGCTTTTGTTAATTGTCTAACAATGCGTGTAGGAGTTTGATGCCGATGTGAGACAATTCAAACTCCTAGTGGAGGACACAAATCGGTGTCTTGGAGCCATCTTCTGCCAGGCCTTTGATAGTGCCCCTGGACTGGAGCATGCCTTTAAGGTTTCCCCTCCAACCTTCTATTTACCCTAGTTGCTAACATGGCCTTATAATGCCCTCTGTTTGATCTGCAGGTGCTGGACATGTTTGGGAGCTTGCTTGACTGCCCTCTGGTGGCTACAGATGCTGTGGACAGATACCCCACACTAGTGTCTATGTTTGACCAAGAACTGGACAGAATTAGGTTCATATACACAAAGTGCTTACAGGCTGCTAACCAACTGGGTGAGAGATGACAATAGCAATTATAATCAATGGCAGGTTACATAATTGTGTTAGTGGTATAGATGTAAGTATCTAAATATGCAATTCTGGTGTGCACAGCTTGGTCTCCAATGAACAAGAACATGCCAACAGTGGCTGGAGGGCTCAGGTGGGTCCAGGAGCTGAGAAGAAGAATCCAGACACCGTTCTGTATTTTCAGACAGCTGTCATACCTGTGAGTGTGAGCCATGCAACACTGTTTAGTCAATTTGGAGTCATTACACCCCCTAATAAAATTCAAAGTAGGGTTGCAAAAACAAAACCTGAATGCTAATTGATAATAAAACTAGTAACATAATTAGATACTCATTTGAACATATCCACACCACACGGTAATATAAATTAAATTACAGTTTTTATGTAACACGCTATTGTCTAGCAGTATTAGTTTTCCTTATCCTATAAGGCCTGAACCATTATATATATATATAATATAATATATAATATAATATTAAAAAATATATATTTTTTAATATTATATTATATATTATATTATATATATATATAATATAATATATAATATAATATTAAAAAATATATATTTTTTTTAACAGAATGTAAAATAAATATGTTTAATACAGCAGACTTTCATGGAATTCAGGCAAATCCAACCATTTTATCTTTGAAAGTTTTGGACAAAGCCTTGACTGAGACTCACTTGGTTTGGAGTCAAGTGGTAATTTGGCCCTTTTGGATTTGAGCATGTGATATGTCAGAGTTATTGTAGTGCAAAAATGTGCTCCAGGAGGCAGAAGACAAGTATCAGATAGCGAATGTGGAGATGCAATGGGTCTCACAAAATTATAAGATCTTATCAATATAACAATGGCATTGATTCCTCCTAATACATATAATGTATGTGTATTTTATATATTTTTATTAAAGGTAGAGTGTAGGGTACATAATGACCAAGGTTACAATAAAAAGACACTGAACAGAACACAGAATTTTAACCTAAATTTCAGATGGAGTCTGTAAAAGCTGGCAACCCCCTTTTGTTTGTCACCTGTGCTGCCAAGTCTAAAAAAACAGACTTTTTGACATGACAAAGCTTAATTTAGACCTAAAATTGTAACAAAAACGCATACAGTTAGGGTTTTTGGTTAGAGTTGCTAAAATTGAACTGTATTTTTAGACAAATGAAAATTAGAAATAATGGTACGAGTTAATTGTTTTCAGTGGATCACAAAAAATACTGTCAATGTCACTGAACATTAATATTTGCTGCAATTACATTTGCACTGTGCAACTTTGATTAATATGGAATGCTAAGCCCTTCTTCCGGACAAAATGCCGAATATTTAGGGACTCCTGGGTCAGTTGAGATCATTGCTTATTACACTGTCTACCCAAACACAGAATTCACAAGCAAGTTCCTAGTTTGTGAATTTTGTTCAGAAATGACAATAAAAAACCTCTGATCAAATTTCTCAAATAGCTTATTACACTGCTCTACCCAGATGCTTGCACATACAGCTATCAAACAAGTAGACCTAATGTAGTAAGGGTTTTTTGTCATCTACGACTACGACTGGTGTAGAGCCTCCTCCTTCTTATTTCCATTAAAATGTTGTTTGTATGGCTATAATCTTCCATAGCATGGGATAAAACATAACTATTTCCATGTAGAATGTTTTTTGTTTTTGTTAGAAAGTATGGTTAAGTGATGAAGTTTCTATTTCCATGGATCATGCAACCTCCATAAAGTTACATACTGTAGCTTTTAAGATAACAGAGCACAGTCCAGACTTTTGAACTTTTCCTTTCTTGTAAAGTATAGTAACCCTAATGGATTCCTTTGTGATTGAATGCTTATGTACGCATGCTTAAAGCATAAAATTCTCATTCTCAAGTGTTATTTGTGTAGGTGTCTGGAAAATGTGGCAGGAGCCCGAGTCATCCAGAAGTATGAGGACATGATGCAGCTGCTGGACAGGTGTGTGTCCACCAAACCCCCATTGGAGGCACACTCCACACTGTAGACCCTCACACAGCATACATTAAAATTCCTCAGCACAGAAGTAAATGACACACACACGCATGCGCGCACACTCACATGCACATTAATTGTAAAATTATGCTGCTGTTTAGAATCTCTGCAAATCTGTTGATTTTCAAATAAATACAACACTAATGTCATATGCTTGTTTTATAATACTTCTTAATACTTGTTTTGCCATAGTAAAGTTTGTGTAAGACAATAATATACACACTATCTCTCCTGCACCGCTACAGTCTTTTCTGTATAATCTGACTCCAGTCATCTTGTTAAAGAGGGTGTATTTTACTTCTGTGGCATATGAATTGCTAACACATAAGATATTTAGTTCACCATGTTACCTTTTGTTTTGTAAATGCTATATTTGGCAAAAACAACATATTAACAAGTTTCTTTAGTTTTTGACAACCCCCCAACCCCCTTCTCTTTGCTCTCTGCACTATGACACCCCCCTTTCACAGCGCCATCACAATACAATCAGCGTGCATCCCACTAATGAAACGACTGCACATTGCATCAGGATTGTCAAGTTGTTTTATATCATGCTTTTGTGTATTTAGAATTGTTGTGTGGAGCACAGATGACAAAGGCTTGTGGGTTGAGCGTTGCACAAATCTTATAGCTAACCTTAAAGAGGGTTTAAATAGGGCCAGGCAGAGATCACTAAAATGCTCAAACATGCATGGATGACATCTGAAACTACTACAGGCATGTTTTTGATGAGGAAACAATGTTATAACATGGTAGAAAGCTCAAAAAATTTGATTTTGCATAATACCTCCTGTTGACTTAATATTTATGAAGCAGCCCAGTGGGACTGCATGTAGACTTTAAGCTTTAAGTATGATTTATGTTCTCCTTACTGTGCTACGCCTCCAAAGATGATATGAGTGAATTCAAAATTAAATACAGCAGATGGCTAAATGACTATTTAGCACTGAGAATGGTTCCTTAAAGAGGTGGTATTATGCAAAATCTACTTTTTGAAGCTTTCTACCATGTTATAACAATGTTCGTTCATCAAAAACATACCTGAAGAGGTTTTAGATGTCATCCATGCATGTTTGAGTAATTTAGCGTTACGTGTTGGCAATTATTATTTTTAAAAAATTACTTTTTGTTTGAGATTTATATAGGCATGTCACAATAAACATTTTGAAGCACAATATATTGCTACACAGAAATATTGTGATAAACGATAATACTGAAACAACTTTATGCCACTGACACAAGAACAATAAATCAATGTAATCCTGGGGAACACATTTTGGTAGCCATAAAAGTTTAATTACACAATAAACGCAATATAGCGCACGCACTACAACCATTACTTTCCCAGTTTTCATTATAATACAACAAGTTGATAATAAATGATAATAAATATCAATATTCAGTAGCTTTTATCCACAGCGCTTTTCAATAATGACAATATCCCTCTACAACTTAAAATTTTACCATCTAAAGCTTTATTACCATTTTTATGATGAAATATGGTGAATTAAGACTATACATTATCAGTAGCTTTTAAAGTAGTTGGCCTATTGTCATCAAATTCACAGCAAGTATCAATAATGACAATATCCATCTACTACAACATTAACGGAAGCCTACAGACTCTTAAACATTTACCCTCCTTCTCAGAGATGGCACATCATCCACTCCTTCAGTATTTTGAATGTAGTAGTATGAGATGCTCTCCATAATTTCAAAACGAGCCAGACACATGTTATCAGTCCAGTACATAACACTCAAAAAACTGGTTTGCTTAAATATGGCATAAGTATTTTGGGTAGGTAACGCCAGCCCTAGATAGTCCAAAACTCCAAACTGGTAAAGTCCCATGAAGCATGTAACATGCATGCTACGTTGCTTCTTCAGTCATCTTGCAATGACAGGAGCCCCAAGCCAGGAGGTTGAGTCATCAGATGGTCACCAACAATCAGACAGGAGGCTTGCTCTGCTGCCTCACCAAGTCTTCGCATTGCCTTTATCGTTTCTCTTTTTTCCTCTCAAACTGATGAGTCCCCTTGCATCCCCATATACCTGGCCTGACCCTCACAGGCATAATTAAAAGGTGCCCCCCGCAGGCCAACCAAATGCCATATAATTTGGCTCTAACAGAGAATATTCTAGGACATTATGTCACCTTCAAATAAATAACCATTCCTACTCATAACCACAGGAAATAGGGGTGCAAGGATCTGGATCTGACCTGAGCAAAACTAAATCTATTCCTAATAGACATAAGATAAACAAATACTCATTTTATATGTATATGCATTCATAATTTTACTTTATTGAATTGTTTCTGCTATAAACTGCCTAGAGGTTAAACTGTGGATAAAGTAAACCTGAATGCGATGCGGCATGCTCATATGCAGCGCACTAACCTGTGAGCACTGAGTAGTGACAGCCGAGTGACAGCAGCCCTTTATTTTTTGTGGCAGACTTTTGCAGAAGAACAGAAAAGGACAATGTCAAACTGGATTAAGGGGAAGAAACAAACGTGGATGCCTAAAAGTTTGGACTTTGCCGACAAAGCCCGAATTTCATTTGTACAGCTTGTGGTTGGTTAAAACAAATGCATCAGGACTAAATGTTTAGACGGTGAGAAAAGACAAGCGCGGGACAAAACCACGTGTCCCCTGTGTCACTTTATCTAAGCAGGACAGCATCGCAGTGAGTAAAACTGATGAACCGACAGTGCATTGCTCGCGTTTATGTGCTGGATACAGATGTGCGTAAAGACATGTTAGGTAAAGTTGGAATAATATTCACAGATTTGGACATCTGAGGTCAATAGCTCATAAACGCTAAGTCTTGAAAGATAATAAACATACCATAATACATAGCCTTACAACTACATTGTTTCTTTAAATCAGATGTGTATTTTGGGTGTACTGAAATACATTGCTGCAAATACGCAGCCAGAGCTGTGGAAAGCCTAAGCGATTTCCACATCAAATAGCAATAGGCTACAAAAAAAAAATAGTAATTTTCAATAGCTGCAAAGTAAAAGACCACAGACCCATAAAAGTTTAATTACACAATAAATTTAACATAGCGCACGCACTGCAACCATTACTTTCCCAATTTTCATTATAATATAACAAGTTATGATATTATAATATATATTTATATAAATATAATACTCAACAGCTTTTATCCACAGCACTTATCAGTAATGACAATATCCATCTACTACAACTTTAATTTTTACCATCTAAAGCTTTATTGCCATTTTTATGATGAAATATGGTAAATTATGACTATACATTTTCAATAGCTTTTAAAGTAGCTGGCCTATTGTCACCAAATTCACAGAACTCATCAATATGACCATATCCAGCTACTACAACCTTTATTTTTTACCATCTAAAGCATTATTAGCTTTTTATGATGAAATATGGTGAATTATGAATATGAATTTTCAATAGCTTTTACAGGAGTTGGCCTGTTGTCACCAAATTCACAGCAAATATCAATATAAAAATGACACTATATATCTTGTACAACCTTTATTTTTACCATCTGAAGCTGCCTCTTCAGTTCTTCAGAAGAAGCAGCTTGGATGAGCAGCGAAACGTCTTCACTCCAACAACTTTTTGTCCAGTTGACAGATTTAACTTTGGCTTTTACTATCTCCAATATAGATGTTTTGGGTTTTTTGGGTTTTTTTTTTAACCATTGCACTGATGAATCTAAATTGGCTAAAACTTTAAATTGAGCATGCATTTAGTGAAAGCACATGCATGCTCAAGGAGTATAGTTATTACCAGAGAATCACCACTTGATGGCGACAAATTTACAACATTTCGTCACAACTGTGACCAGTTGGATAATCCTTGTATTATGAAATTAAAGGTGCTGTAAGAGAATTGCTAATGAAGTTAATGTAAAATGGCTGTCTATTTTGAATGTAGTGAAAGAGATGTTAGACACATTTCTTTTTAATGACATTTCAACATTAAGAAAATAGCCCATTGATTTCAGTTTGATAAATTGTGCAAATCATTATAATACAGTGCCTTTATTCATCAAAGTAAGAATGGTCTGCTTGATTAAATCTCATTCTTATATTGTGTCAGTAAAAATTTAAACAAAATCATGCATTCATTGCAGTTTTTTTAACATTGGGCCACCAGCGTGTGAATGTACAAGATTGGGGCACAATGTGACAGTCAGATGACTAGCTATTACCTTTATAATAGAGAAATAATGGCCCAAAAAAAAGTTTCCAGTATTCTCACCTGTTTCAAATGTGGCACATACATCCTAAGCTCCTCCAAACAAGATTTATTACAATAATATAATAGAACATTTTGGAAAACTGCTCAGTAGCGCCCCTTCAAAAATTAAACTATGTTACGGATATTGGAGGTAGAAACCCAAAATTTGTTAAAGCCCATGTTAAGCCAAGTAAAAATTATAGCCCCGCCCTAAACCCTACAGGGAACTGGCCATATTGGACTGAACCTGGGACCTACGAAGACGTCATACTTTTGATATTGACCAAAAATGGTCAAAGTATTGTAAAATCCCATGCAATAAAAAGTTCAGATTTTTTTATTTTATTTTATTTTCTAATAACACTTCAGATGGTAAAAATTAATGTAGTAGATGAATATGGTCACAATTGATAAGTACTGAGAATTTGGTGACAATAGGCCAACTACTTTAAAAGCTATTGAAAATGTAATGTATGTCATAATTCACCATATTTCATAAACAGCAAAGCTTCAGGTGATAAAAATTAAAGCTGTAGTAGATGGATATTGTCATTACTGATAAGTGCTGTGGATAAAAGCTGTTGAATTTTGATATCATAACACGTTATAATGAAAATTGGGAAAGTAATGGTTGTAGTGTGTCCGCATTTATTGTGTAATTAAACTTTTATAGCTCTGTGGTCTTTTCCTTTACAGCTATTGAAAATTACAATTTTTGTACACATTCCACAGCTCCGGTTGTGTATTTGCTGCAATGTATGTATAAAATATGCGTCTGATTTTAAATAACAACGTTGTAGTTGCAAGTGTGAGTATTATGCTATGTTTATTATCTTTCAAGACTTTTGTGTTTATGAGCTATTGACCTCGGAAGTCCGAATATGTTATTATGCTAACTTTACCCAACTGTAAAGACATCAGCACTGATGGTTACGTATTGCTGTCATACTGCTATATGCTGTTAAACAATGACAATAAGTTTGGCATACGCTCTGTTGATCATTACCAAAAGAGTGGGGATATTCTTTTCACGTGTAGAGGGCAAGTTTCATCATTTCTGTTACTTGGACCCACCTGACACGTGCTTGTTTCGTTGTGTGTGTGTGTGTGTGTGTGTGTGTGTGCATATGTCTCTGGTGTATAAAGGGATTAAGTGCATTAACTGCACCGTAAAAATATTTTTTTTGTGTTCAGATTTACTTTGTATGTTTATTTGGCATGTATCCCTTGATCACATGGGCCCAGAAGGAGTGGGTGTGGGTGGCAATGACGACAGTATAAACACAAAATTTGTATGTACATTGCTTGGAAAAAATATGTATATAAATACAAATCTCAGCACTGAGCACTCCCTTGCAAAATGAAGTTCATGCCATGATGCCACTAATACCTTTGTTAGCACTGAGCCCAATATATTGGCTAACCAATTCGGATTCTAGGATTATGCCATAAGGAAGCATATTTTTGAGCATATGGGGCCAGACCCAGCCAATGGCATATGTAGTATAGTATTTTTCTTTTTTTTAATCTCAGTTTTTAACATCATATCATGGGATTTTAACCAACTAAGAAGTGCGGCATGTGCAGTTCAAAGGACACAAGTAAGAGACTGTTGGATTGTGTGAAATGAGCAGTTTGTTTTTCCCATATCCATGGAGACTGCGGAAGAAGCTAGCTAAGGATATAGCTATGGACTTTTGAGATGCTACTGGGTTTTTACACCAAATGTGGCTTCTTACACTAAATATAGCAGCAAATATGGCAGAAGACATTCCATCTATCAATGAAGGAAGGAATGAATGAAGGAAGAGGCACCAGTCGATGCCCCATGCGCCGCATACAGTGACTTGGCATATGCACCTGAATGCTCTTGATCCCAGCACATAGCACAAATCAAAGACTCTGGAAATGGTTTGGAATACAAAATGATGTTCAGCTGTGGCTGCAGAAAGTAGCTGACCACCATTAAGTGTGGAGTGAAAGAAATTGTAAATCAGCTTCTATAAAAGAACAGACCGATGCACCACCAGAGACCAATACATCATCATCAGTAGAGGTATAATGTACTTTTAGGTAGTTTACAATTACCAGTGAGTGAGACGGCTTACAGAGGGGGTGTTTTACATCTATGAGCTATTTAACTGCTAACACTTAACGTATTTTGATCACCATGTTACCTTTTATTGTTTTGAAAATGCTATATTTGCCAAAAACATATTAACATGTTTTATAAGTTTCACTTTTTTTGACGCTCTGAGTCCCCCCTCCCCTTGTTCTCTGTGCTAAGTTCTTCCCTGTTAAGAGAGCTATCATGACAAAATCAGTGTGTTTTCTACTAATGACAAACCTGATGAGATGTGTTGTTGTTTCAAGTTGTTGGGTGTGTTGGTGTACAATTTTGTATATTTATGGAGAATTGTCATGTGGGGAACATGGTTGACTTGGGCATGGGAGCATTGTACAGAATGTTATAATACCCCCCCTTTAAGAAAAAACAAAAATTAAAGCCTCAAGCGGCATCAGACGGCCCTTGTGTGGCACTCCCTGAGGGTGGTGCTAATGCGCAACTTATCTGTTTTATTGCAGCTTTGGGCTGTACTTGTCACTAAACAAAGTCAACACACATTGGAAGCACTGATGCACTAAAATGGACTAACATGGGTTTTTGAGGCATCGCCATGGCAACACCATGCAAAATACAACTTTGGCTCCCTAGACTTTTTTGACCGGGATAACCTGAAGAGTCACTGTGCCCAATTTCACGTTCTTCAATTCAAGTTGTTATTTTACTTTGAAATGTAGCAAAATTTGAAAATTTTCCCATTAGGATAACATGGGCTCTTTCGCACATCACCATGGCAACCGAGTGAAGAATATGACATGGGTCCAATTTACTTTTTTGATATGAGTCATTTTGCCAAATTTTGCATTATTCCATGATACTAATATTATTCTCATGAATGGGACATTTTGGGATTATTACTATTAGGATAACATGGGCATCATGCAACATGGTGCAAAAAACATGGGTCTCAATGATTTTTGTGATTGAGATGAACCAATGGAATTTTGGGTGAAATTTTATAACATTTGGAAAACAAAATTTTCAGCTCTCCATACAAATTTGTTATTCTGTAGGGGGCGCTATCGCAGCAATTTTGCCACGCTTCAGACTCGGCCGACCCAGCACTCCCTAAGGGTGGCGCTAACGTGCTGCTTATCTGTTTTTATTATTTAGCTTTGGGCTGTACGTGTAAGTAAACAAAGTCAACACACATTGGAAGCAGTGATGCACTAAAATGGAATAACATGGGTATTTCCAGGCATTGCCATGGCAACACCGTGCAAAATACAACTTTGGCCCCCAAACTTTTTTGACTCGGTTTCCGTTCTGTTGCATGAAGAACAGGTGCAGAGGCATGGGAATCGTTTTGTAGATCTTTGTCTGTTACGGCAATACAGTCAGCTTAAAGGCAGCATCCAGCAAAATTCAAAACAGTCTAACAAAGTGAGATTGCACCAGCGTTTTATGGTCCTCCCTTAGTGGGAGTCATACACTCCTGTATGAAAGTAGGCTACAGAGAAGAAATGTGGCCTTGACCACAATGACTGAAATGTAGTTGCTATATCTGTTTCCTATGATTATGATAAATGGCAACTGCTGCATGGGAAAGAACGTTTTGTACCTTTGTAAGAAAATAAGCAATGTATTATATTTGTATATTGTTCACAATTCCGTTTTGATCACATACACGTGATCGCTATTGTAAAAGAAAGGCGCCAGTCGCTACCTTTCAACAAAAATAAAATAAACCACCCCCAAAAATCATAAGTCTTAGCTAAAACATAAAGATGTATTAAAAATAAAATAATAATATCAATTGGATCATTTTGTAAAACGTTAGCAGAGCTTCAAGCCATATAATATTGTATAAAATAATGGACACTCAGATTAATAAAGTGTGTGACACTTGGACAGCATGGATCAAACAAAGAGTAGCTACTGAAAGAAACACCAACAATAAAATGAAATTTAAACCGAGTAAGTTTCAAAGTCAGAGTCATCTGGGGAGTCAGTAGTCAATAGGGGCTCAGAGGGAGACAAAAGCAAAAGCTGAGTGTGTGATTGCTGTTTAGCTATAGTAGTAGTGCTAAGTCGTTCAATAAGATTATGAAGGCAGGGGACAACACAACATCCAATTATAAGTACTGTAAATATGATCATAATAGTGGTGAAAACAGAGACAATGGTTCCTGCCCAGGGGCCAAAAATTCTGTAGAACCAGGGGCTGACCAGGAAATGTTGGGGATCCCTGAATTTTCAGATAATTCGTACTCTAATGATTTGGGTTTAAGCAGGGTTTTATTAACACTTCCACCTGGGGCAGTATTATTGGGAATGTAAGTGCAACACCAAACATAGAGCATACGCCACCTTCTTTGGCTAATAACATATCTAAAGCTTTACGGTTCTGCCAGGCCAAGATGTGGGACCCAGTTGTTCAGTTATTCTTTCTAGAGCTTCAGTAGCAAAGTGCATCTTTGTTGATTTTAATACAAGTAACTTATCTAGGCTACGTTTTTGTTGGATGTGATCCATGAAAACAAAATAGAGCCTAAACCTGCCAAAACCTCATCCTGGGCTTTATATTCATCTGGGATACAGCAGGGTGTGTTTGCAGCATCAAGATAAATGTCTTTATTGAATGAGCCTAAGGATTTTTCTTTGGATGGGATTAACAGATCTTTTCTGTATTTGGTGTAGTTTAATAGCATATGGATGATCAGGTAGTTTAAAGTCGTCAATAGTGGGAAATGTGCCAGCAGGCATAAGAGTAAAAGCATTACCAGGGTGCATTGTCCAGTCCAGGTCTTGGATAGCATACCATGTAAATGTAGGTTGGCACAGAGCCACCAGATATCTGCTCTTGCCAGGGAATGATGGAATAAGTCCGCATAAGATTCAGACATTAATGTTTTGTTACAATGTGAGTCAGTAAAGTCGCCAAATTGTTTGTCAGGGTTTACATGTATCCTGCTCACAAAACAGGTGTATTTTGTGTGTCCAGCAGCCAAGTTCAGTGGCACATTTTTAGAAGTGACAACTGCAAATACTTCATCCAAATGAGTGTTATTGAAAGTTTTGAGTGTAAACAATTTGGGCATATATATCATATCTGTATCATTGTTTATAAGGGGCAGGTGCAGTAGTCAATTGTGGCCTAGCCGAGACACATGCAAAGTAATTCTCGTTAGTCATAGTTTTAGCAGTATATTGAACCCATTTTAACCATAAATTTGTGCCAATGTCTGCACTTGTCTCTAGGGCAGTCCTTCTCAGATAGTGGGGCCCGCCCCACTATTTTGTTTTTGTTTTGTTGTCATGTAGTACTTATAACAAATTGTACTGTTATAGTTCCGACGGAGAGTGGGGGTGTGTGAAATTTTTTCTTCTTCATAGGGGGGCATAACAGAAAATAATTGAGAAGCACTGCTCTAGGGAAATTACTTGGGACATAGATAGTTCTTCAAAATACTTAACTACTTAATGCTAGCGTTTCGTGGTGGTGGGTGTGGATGTACATATGAGGAAAACTTTGTTCTAAGTTCTCTGTCTGACTTAAGTAGGCATAGGATAAAGGTGCTATTGTCAGATGGAGCGGGTGATTTCGGCATTAAAATGACTGCATTACAGTGTGGATATGGCTCGGGGCTTATTATAGTGAGATGTTTAAGTAAAGTAGGATTTTGTGGAAATTCTGGCTTGTATTTATAGGTCCAGTCAGTAGTTGAGGCAATTGTTGTCAAATACCCAGGTCTTATGTCTGAAACAATAGAGATTTTTCTATTTGAGAGTTCACAAGGGTCAGTCGTGCAGGTCAGAAAGTCACATACATCAAATTGTGTTGTACAGTCCTGTCCCTCTAAATAGTTAATAGTGAAATTTTTTCCTGTAGATTTTAAACATGTTTCTCTTGGTGCCCTTTTCAATGTTCGTTGTTTCATACATGTATTCTTGCGATCCTCTCCAGCCGGAGGGTGTATGTCGCTTGTTGTTATATTTGTCGAGTTGTCAAGTCTGAGGTCCTCTTTCATCTCATTATTGTACAGATACCACCAAGCTAAAACAAGAAACATAGAAATGATTAAGGAAAAATAAAGAAGTTCAGGTAAGGTACATGGAAAACGAGGGTATGGTCTATACTCCCCCTTTTTCTCTCTCTCCTTCCTCCCCCGGAGCCCCAGGGTCAGGTGCGTGTGGTCCCTCCCTATCTGGTTCTGGAGCTGCTGTGTTGACTTCATCATCAACCTTGGCAAGGGTGCGTTGAGTGGTGTCCACGGGACACTTGATGCAACGTGATAGATGGTACCAGAGCTTAGAATCGCCGCGCTATACCTGCACAGATCTCCCAGTTGATTGAGTGATTTTGTAGGGTCCAGGTTGGTAGGCGTTGAGTCCAGTCATTGCGTTTGTGTACTTTAATGTAAACCCAGGAACCAGGGGTTAGGTCATTGTCAATGTCTGGAGTCATTTGAACAGTATGAGTTCTTACTCTGCATTTGTGCATTTCAGAGACTGTTTTCTGCAGCATTTGAACATAGTCATGATGTTGTTTGTCCCAGTCAAGGAGAGTCCTCATTGAAAGGTTCAATTGATTTGTGCATTTCTCGTCCAATCAAAAGCATGTGAGGTGTAAAATGTGGTTCTGTTTAAACTGTTCCTGATGTCCATCAAGACAGAGCTGTGAATCAATCTATTTTGTAAGTTTGCCAAACCTTAGTTTGCCAAACCTTAGTTTGGCAAACTTGTTTTCTCTTTATAGTAGCATTCATCCGTTCCACTTGACCCTGGCTTGAAGGATGGTAGATACAACCGAAACACTGAGAAATATTTAAGGCCTTTAATGTGTCGCAAACCTTAGCTATGAAATGAGTTCCTTTATCTGACCTAATCTGATAATCGACACTGAATCTAGGGATTACCTCCTGCACTAAATGTTTAACAACTCCTTTAGCTCCCTTTGTTTTGCACGGAAATGTTTCTGCCCATTCAGTGTACTCGCACACAATCACTAGAAGATAACAAAAACCGCGAACGCGCATTTCAGGGCCCATATCAGTAAAATCCATCACAATCTTCTCAAAAGCTTTATTTTGGAAGCATAAAAGTGCCAGATGGAGGTTTACAGGTCTTCTTGGGGTTCATGGTTTGGCAAGTGTCAATACAATACTGCAAAAGAGATTTCATGTGTAGGTGCCACCAAAGGTCAATGTGTTTCAGGAGTCCTTCATGGCTTCTGTGTGTTGGTCCATGATATTTATCAAATAGTATCTGTAAGAGTGGTACTGATGCAACAACTTTTCCTTCATGGTTTCTCCATAGTCCATCTTCATTTTTTTTAGCTCCTCACTGTGTCCAGATGGGATGTTCATATGCTCCAGCTGCTTGTTGGATTTCTCTTACATGTTTTTTTTTTTTTTTTTTTTGTGACTGTCTGTGGTGGCGTCTCGGGTGCGGTTTCAGACTTGTTTAGTGTTTCTGTGACAGTTTCTCCATTTGTAGTTGAGGATCTTCGTGCAGCTATCACTCTTCTTCTAGTTGGCAGCTTGTTTTGTGGCTGTTTCTGCGGCATAATTTCCTTGAGAAATTGCATCATTTCCTTTAGTGTGAGCTTTGCATTTCATTATGGCCACTCTTCTTGGTAGTTGCACTGCCTCAATGATTTGTTTTATCAGAGCCCCATGTTTGATTGGACTTTCATCAGTCAATTTGAAGCCATTTCCAATCCAGCCAGAAATCGAGATGGTTACTGTTTTAAATGAACAGGCCGAATTCGTGTAGATGTTAACTGAGCAATTTTCAGATAGTTGTAGGGCTCTCAGCATAGCTGTCAGTTCAGCTACTTAAACAGATCCATGTGGAATTAGTTGGGCCTCCAGGGCTTGATGACAACATCAAGCCCTGGAGGTGCCGTCCTGCTGTATCACAGCATATGATGAAATGTGGCTCTGTGTGAGCATCCATCACAGAACAGAAGCTGAAGAAGCATTCACAAAGGTTCAGCTTCAGGTAGAGGTGTAGTTTGTAGGTCTGCTCGTACATACATTTCAGTCTTCACCTTCTCACATACATGTGGTGTTCCTTCTGTCTCCATATTTGAGGCCATGTTGATGTTTCCTCCTTCATTGGTTATGTGTGACTGTTTTAGTGTCTGAGCAATACTGTTTTTAGAGCTGCGGTTATGAACAATCTTGAGTTCAAATAAGCCAGAATTCCACGGTTTGTGTGAACCACTAGAGGGTGATTCTGCACAAGGTGAGCTGTCTTGTCAACAGTTTTAGTCAGGGCTGCCAAATATTTTGCACATCCAGGTTGGGCTTGATTGTGGCTGTCTAGTTTACATGAGTAATGTCAAAACTCTTCTCCCTCCCAATCGTTTCTGGTATAGCACAGATTGTACAAAGGCTTGCTTTTAAACTACATCCAGGTGGAATGGAATAGTGTAATCTGGTGCACATAGAGCACATACAGAGCAGATAGCTTGTTTTGTCTTTGTGAATGCTTCTTCAGCTTCTGTGTTCCATTCCAGTTCTACTGTTGGAGTGTGCATTCCAAATGGCTTGATGAGGTCACAAAGTGGAGCGGTCAGCTGCGTGTAGCCAGGTACATATTCTCTTGAATAGTTGCAGAGTCCCAAAAAACTGAGCATCTGTCGAACCATAGTTGGTTTTGGTGTTGTCAAGATTGCGTCTTTATTGCTGTCTGTTACTTCTTGGGCTCCATTTGATATTTCTGCTTTACCTTGTATCCTTTGGTGGACAAATGAGTCTGGAGCTTAACAGTGGCTTGTAGCACATCTTGAGATGCTGGACCAGCTATGAGGATGTCATCCACATTTTGGATTTAAAATGAGATTGGTCAAGTCTTTTCTCAAGAAATGATTGAAGTATCCTGGAGAATGTTTACGTCCTTGTGGCATCTGAGCATGGGTGTATTGTTTCCCATTGAAGGTAAATGCAAAGCATTTTTGTGATTATGTAGCAATGTTGATGGTGAAAAGGGCATTTGCCAGTTCTATAACTGTATGTGTAGAACTGATGTTGAGGCGACAAATTGTTGAGCAATGTATGAGTCGGGGACTGGGTGTGCTGCTCCTGCTTCATTTATGGGTCTGAAATCTTGCACCATGCGCCAATTCAAGAGGTTGTATTTCTTCATGGGGAACAGTGGGGTGTTATATTGTGTTTCATGAATTACTCCAGCCATCAGGAGTCCAACAATTGTCTCTTGTATACCTGCCATTTGTTCTAATTTCAGTGGATACTGAGGGTGGTTAATAGGACAGGCCGTAGTTGGCTCAACACGAACCACACGTTTAGTCTGTCCCACATTGTTTGGGTGTGTCATCCAGATGTGATTTGGGGCTTGATTTAAATATTTTTTTGAGTAAGGGTGATTTTCATGTGTTCTGTGCCTTGTTTGCTTGGATGTTCTTATTATGTGTCCCATGTCTTGAGGTAGAATGATTTTGAAAATGTGGTTGTCATTAAAAGTAAAAGACCTCTGGTTGCACTGTTGGTTCATAGTGTAACGTAGCTGCCAGTTTTGTCATTGGTCCCGATTTCTGTGTGTGATTCTTTGAAACTGAAACTCTACTACAGAGGGGGTGAAGAAAGTGCTCCACATGTGCCCCTGGCAATCTCAGAGTGACTGCCAGGGCCATTTCTTGTGGTCCTAGGTATAGACATGGATATGTTATGTGGAATGTTGTCCATTTACTCATGGCTTGGATCATATGTGTCATCTTCCAGATCAGTGTAATACATCGTTGCATGCAGTGGTGTAATTGTGAAGGAAGTGATTGCAGACCAGGTAGAGAATTGAAAGAAGTTTTATCTGATCAGATGAGTGGAGGTACAGACTGTAGGCACATGCGTTACATTACAAAGGAGCCTTCCCTGTACTTAGTACCTTTCTCAAGGTATATCCATAGAAGACTGGTCCTATAAGGACTTAAACAAATTTTACATACTACCCGTGAAAGGTCATAAATGGGTATACCGTTAAGTGTTACCAGAAGGTAGAATACGTCACTGAAAAGAATGCTTGCAGAGACTGAAAAGATGGATTGCAAAACCTCTTGTCACAGAAGTAACAGGTGGCAGTGAGGACATCTTAAAATAAGCATGTGTAGCATTCTTTCTGAAAACAAGTTCACCTCAATTTCTGTAACACACAGTATTCAACACAAGGTTTAAGAGTAAAGAAATAAAACAAAAATCATGCTTTAAAGCAGGTCGTATGGCTCTCTCAAAGAGTAGATTGACTTTGCCCATGTCTTGCATGTTTGCCATAGATGGGAAGCTGCATTTCCTGCCTTTGGATCAGTTAAGACTTGTGTCCAGTAGACTGTGGTGGATGCTTTCAAATCTTCTATCACATCAGGGGACAAATATAAAATCTTGGTATGTTCTTTGGTTCTTTGGTTTCAGGCTTCTTACCAATGCGGTAGTCTGTGATTTTGTGAGTAGTTGTCCTTCTGGACAGAAAACTAGAGACAATAAGAGCTTGCACATAAGATCTCTTCCGCAGAGCAAGATTTCGCAGTCTGGTAGGTATAGAAATTCATGTTCAGTTCACTGCCAGTGGTTCAGTGAAATGTTTCTGGTTTTCCCAAACAGCCAGAAAGAGTCTTTGTAGTCAGTGGAAATGACTGTCTTATGCAGGAAACTGTGGCTCCTGATTTCACAAAAAACGTATCTTCTGTCCATTTATCATCAAGACCACCACTGGGTCACTTGTTGACTTCCATTGACTTCCATTCATTTTAGCAGTTATAAATATGGCCCATGCCTGAAGCATGGGTGCTTGATGCCAGGAGTGTGTTTGGGGGACATAAGCGCTTTGTGATACCTTTGTCAACATTGACTATGACATCTTAGCAAGAACAAATATGCATATCCCACACCTGCGAATTGTCAAGACATGGGCGAAGCCCATGTACTCATTGTTGGGAAGGCAATTGGCCCTACACCCTGTATGGGCTTGGGCCTAACAAAACAAAAAAATAGTAGATTCCACTCCATTGTCATTTAGAGAATTGATCATTGCACTCAGGAGCTGGGCATCTTGGCTCATCAGCGTGGACAAAACGATCATGTACAGTAATTAAGTAGATAGACAGCAACAAGGTCCTGGTAAGGTCTACTCCAGGGTACTGGAGAGGAAAATCCAGCCGATAGTCGAACCTCGGATTCAGGAGGAGCAGTGTGGTTTTGTCCTGGTCGGTGGAACACTGGACCAGCTCTACACTATCCATCGGGTGCTCAAGGGTTCATGGGAGTTTGCCCAACCAGTCCACATGTGCTTTGTGGATCTGGAGAAGGCGTTCGACTGTGTCCCTCATGGTGTCCTTTGGGGGGTGCTCCGGGAGTATGGGGTCTGGGGCCCTTTGCTAAGGGCTGTCCGGTCCCTGTATGACCGGAGCAGGAGCTGTGTTTGCATTGCCGGCAGTAAGTGTAAGTAAGGCAGGGTGTCTGGGCGCTCCCTTAGAGATAGGGTGAGGAGCTTGGTCACACGGGAGGAGCTCGGAGTAGAGCCGCTACTCCTTCACATTGAGAGGAGCCAGCTGAGGTGGCTCGGGCATCTGTTCCGGATGCCCCCTGGAAGCTTCGGGGGTCGGAGGTGTTCGGGGCATGTCCCACCGGGAGGAGGCCCCGGGGAAGACCCAGGATACGCTGGAGGGACTATGTCTCTCGGCTGGCCTGGGAACACATTGGGGTCCCACCGGAGGAGCTGGAGGACGTGTCTGGGGTGAGGGAAGTCTGGGAGTCCCTGCTTAGACTGCTGCCCCCGCGACCTGGTCCCGGATAAGCGGAAGAAAATGGATGGATGGATAGACAGCAACAAATATCAAGCTAAAATGTCTAGAATCTATAAAACTATTTAACATGACAGCCAACACACATGATAGGATTTAGTTCTTGCACTCTCTTATGGGTGACAGCTCTAAATCAAATCACACAAATCTTTTTTAAAGCAGAGTAGAGCGGTGTTTTGTCAATAAGCCCCCCAGAAGTCGCCCCCTGCCCTGACTCCAGTATCCTAGCAACCTATGCCGTAGGCATGGGATATGCATATTTGTTCTTGCTAGCATGTCATCGTCAACATTGTTGACAAAGGTCCCCCAAACTCACTCCTAGCATCGAGCCCTATCCAAGCACCCATGCCGCATGCATGGGCCATATTTATTACTTTTCATGTCATCCCGATCAAAAAAGTCAATGGGACCCATGTCATATCTTTCAATGGGTTGCCGTGGCGATACGCAAAATAGGCCATGTTATCCTAATGGGAAATTTTCCGAAATTTCGTACAATTCGAAGTCTTATAACAACTTAGTAGCTTCTTTGAAGAACATGACATTTTGCACCGTGACTCTTCAGGTCCTCCCCGTAAAAAAAGTCCGAGGGGCCAACTTTGTATTTTGCACGGTGTTGTCGTGGTGATGCCTCAAAAACCCACTTTGTATTTTGCACGGTGTTGCCGTGGTGATGCCTCAAAAACCCATGTTATTGCATTTTGTGCATCAGCGCTTCCAATGTCTTTTGACTTTGTTTGGAGACAAGTACAGGCCAAAGCCGCAATAAAACAGACAGAAGTACCGCGTTAGCGCCACCCTCAGAGAGTCTCAGGTTGGCGGAGTGTGAAGCACGGCTCGCGAGGGCCATTTGATGCCGCTTGCCGCTTTAATTGTTCTTGCTAACAAGTCATAGTCAACACTGAGTCATGTCCCCCAAACACACTACTGGCAAAGAGCCCTATCCAAGCACCCATGCCGCAGGCATGGGCCATATTTATTACTGCTAAAATGAATGGAAATCAATGGGAGTCAATGGGCGACCCCGATGTCATGTGGAACCGTCATTCGACATTGACCCCACGGTGACGTGGGGAAAGTCAAGAGCTTTCAAAAAACATAGCGCCACCCTCAGGGAGTCTCAGGTCGGCCGAGTGCGAAGTGCGGCCCGCAAGGGCAGTTCGATGCCGCTTGCGGCTTTAATTTTTACTTACTATCATTAATGTTACGTCTTGTATGTTGCACAAAGTAACCAAAGCAAATTTCTTTTATTGTTAAACTCTATTCATTGATAGTGATGACTCTCATTCTGAATATAGTCATGCACATGATTGTATAACTGTATAATTTTATATAAACTATACAATAACTATTATTGTATAACTTGAAACAAGTCAAATATTCTACATAAAGTAAATAATTAATTGTCACAATTTGTAAAATAGAAGGAATCAAATCCATTTGAACTCTTGAGTTGCAGTGTTTTGTCATTTGCGTTAAAGTATATGATGTAAGCCAAAGTTTTCAATAGTTTTGCGATCGTGATGACGTGGTATGTTGCAGGTATGCGGACAGCTTGTATGATTCCTGGGCACAGACTGTGGCAGAGAGCTTGGAGTACAACCTGGGTTTGCCACTCCTCAAACGGGACTCCTCCAGCTGCCTTCTGTCTGTCAATTTCAACCAACAGGTCTGAACATTTCTCCACATCTACACTGCAGTATGGTTGCCAAAAGAATGGCAACCTAAATACTAATTTGAACAAAACTGCATAAACTGGACAAAATTTGACGTTTTCCTTTTATATTTCAGTTAGTATTGATACTTTGCAGCTGATGTCATCAACATTCCTTGGGGTGTGATGCTAACTGGAGGCACTGCCCTGTCTGAGGGTGTTAGACTTTAATCTGAGTTTTTTTTTAAACACAATTTGACCATAAAGAACTGATTTAGGTGGAACTAAAACAGGAGAGCTTATTTGTGCTGTTAAACACAAATAGTTACTTAGTCACAAGCTAGCTTGCATTAGCCAACAGTTTTCACTTAGACACTCTCACCCTTTTTGTTGAAAATCAATCAGTTGATCACAGACTTCTGAAAAAAATCCATTTTGTACTTTTTGTTTTTGGCTATATTTGCTAATGTGTGCATGGTAACTGCTGAACATTCCGCCATAGACATACATGTAGACACCCCCTCCCCGACAGTGTGACGAATCAATAAGACTGCATGTCCGTTTTGTGTTGAAAATCGTCTATGTTTTTTTTTGTTTGTTTTTTTGTGGTACTGAAATGGGTGTCAAGTATCAGGCCTTTTTCCTTTGTATCAGAATTGTTTTTTGGAATCATGACAACAGTAATGACTATTACTATTACAGTATTTGTCATTGATTATAACCATATAGCAGGCAAATCCACAATATGTCTTCTTTAACAGGGGTTTTCCATAGTCACCAGATGTTCTTTCACTCCAATTTGATTGTCTTATTAAAATGTATTTATTTTTTGACTTCCCCATGTTGTTTTTTTTGTTTTTTTTGCCCTAGCTGGTCTCTGTCCTGCGTGAGGTGAAGTATTTAAAGTGTGGGCAGACCGAGGCCATCCCTGAGGCTGCTTTACAGCTCTACTCCAGCAGGGGGCAGCTGTGGAAGTATCTGTCTAACCTGGAGGTCACCACCAACCACTACAACAAGGTACTGCCCCTGCACATCACAACAATGGTTCTTGCTTACTTGCCAAAATTGAGCAAAGAGAAAACAAGTAAATAAGTAGTAATAATTAAAGAAATGAAGGCTGTACGATATGTAGTAATTCATGATTAATGCGTCAATGTTTTTCCTTGTTTTTTTTTTTTGTTTTTTTTTGGTTAGTTTAATCATAATAAACATGAAAAGTTCAAATAAATTCAGTACAAGAGTGAATTAGATACAACATACACAAGCTCACAGTCACACCACCTTTATATTTTATTACCTAATTAATTATGTCAATATATGAATGACAATCACACCCCTAAAGGCTAGTAACTTTCATCAAATAAAAAATAGTGTTGCACATTTGCTTATTTAAAATAAAAATGTATATGTTATATGAACCATGTGTAACAGCTTTGTTCTTAAAGCAAAACTAAGTAACATTTTACCTTATTAAACATTGTCTTAAGTCCCTGTGATGGGTACATGCATATTTCTGGGGTGTGTGAAGAGTCTGTCGTCTCCACCTGCTGTCTTTGTGCAGAAAACCAGCACTGAAATATGGCCGACATGACCCGAAGAGAGTTCTCCTGGGAAAGCCTAGTAGGGCCTATTGCTTTCGCAACGATGAGTGCATGGGCGAAGTAATGGAAGTGATCCCAAAATTTCCCATTCATGACAAAAATATTACTTTCATGGAATTTGGCACAATGACTCTTCATGTCATCCTGATCAAAAAAGTCAATCGGACCCATGTCATATCTTTCACTGGGTTGCCATGGTGGCGCGAAAGAGCCCATGTTATCCTAATGGGAAATTTTCCAAAATTTCGTACAATTCGAAGTCTTATAACAACTTAGTAACTTCTTTGAAGAACGTGACATTTTGCACCATGACTCTTCAGGTCGTCCCCATCAAAAAAGTCCCAGGGGCCAACTTTGTATTTTGCACGGTGATGCCATGGCGATGCCTCAAAAACCCTGATTATTCCATTTTAGTACATCAGCGCTTCCAATGTCTTTTGACTTTATTAAGTGACAAGTACATCCCAAAGCTGCAATAAAACAGAGACCTGTGGCGCGTCAGCGCCACCCATAGGGAGTGCCGGGTTGGCCGAGTGCAAAGCGCGGCCCGTGAGGGCCGTTCGATGCTGCTTGCAGCTTTAATTCTTCTTCTGCTCTTTGAGCAGGAATTTGACCCCCTGAACATATTCAAAAACTCACCAAATTCTTCTGGGTAATCAGAGGTGTGGTTGAGGTGAGTTGTGGTTCACTGGAGAGGAGCAGAAGGACGTTGAGGTGCAGTCCTGGCCCTGAATCTCAGTTAATCATGTTAACTCAAACCACAAGAGCAGCCAACCATGACCGTGGCAACCACAAAATGTTTTCCCTGGTTTAGCGGTACTATGAAGCTGGATCCCTTTCTTTAAGGGTAGATCTCTATGGTAACATGCCCTGAACTCATAATGCACTCCAGATCAGGGTGTGCTCACACTATCCCAATCGAACCACGTCCAAGCACAGATGGCCCCTAAAGTGCAGTACGTTTGTCCAGTGTGAGTGCAAACAAACATGTTTCAGACTTTGGCCTGGTTAGAGGAGGTGGACCAAAGCATGGCACGGTTGCGCATGTACGTGCACATGCACGATTTATGTTTGGGCAGAGACAGAAGTTTTGAAGCCTCACCTCCTGTTCTCTCTCCCCCACACTGTTGTTTAATCTATAAATTCACAGAGGAGCATGCATTACAGGAGGACGCATAACTGCTCACTATTTAAAGAGAAATTTCATGCCGCTGGTGTTATTTTCTCTGCTAAAGCGATAGCACTGCTGTGTGACATGTCAACAAACCATGCAGGCCAGGGCTTGGTTCAGTTATGCAGTTGTGAGCATGGGCCATAGAACCCTGTACAATTGTGATTGAGAGCACCCTAAGTTCCCAAATAAGTTAAGATGACTCTGACTAATCGGAGACAAGAATTCATCCAATTCCAAACCATCCATCTCCCATTGTTTGTGTCCTTGACAATCTATCTTCCACTAACACAGCACCAAACACCCAAGCTTTGCTCTCCATAGCCATAACCATTGCAAAAAAATAAACTGGAAAGACAAAAGCAAACTTTCAATAGGCCTAAATGACTTTCAATGGTTAAATCTTCTAACTGAGAACTCAACAATGGAACCCGTAATGTTATCTCTGCAATATAATAAACAAAGGACACTGGACAGAAGAGAGCAGAAGTAGAACAGCAAAAGCAACTGCCACCATGTACAAACTAAACAATATCTGGAAATCTAATAACTTGTGTTATCTCTTAACTGTGACATAACCAAACTAGGATTCTTCAAGACAAATGTCATGTCCACACTTTTATATAGCTCAAAAACATGGAAGATGACAAAAGAAATTGAAAAACGCCTGTCTAGCTTCCAGAGCTAACACATCTTAGAAATAGTGAAAGAGGATGGTCATAATGGTGACGCACAGGCCTGGGGGAACAGCACGGCCTGGGGGAACATAATGGAACAGCTGGAGATCATTGACAAGGACAGGGTACAGGAAGATAGCAGTGGTAGTAGTGACATGACATGTGTTTCAATGTGCTTATACAGGTGATGGGCTCAGTGTTGGACGTGGAGCTGCCCCTGATCCAAGCCCAGCTGCGGGCCCTGGATTTTGAGCTCAGCAAGGCCGAGGAGAGCCTGCACTGGAACTCTGAAGGTCTAAAACACATAAAATGCACAACACATTGACACCATACAGGGTGAAATAAACACGGTTCATTTTAAATTTATTTCATGAAAAAGTTTTCTGGTTGCCTCCATGGAGTTGTTACACCTCCATTAGAATGTTAGACAGGATGGAATTAAATGTGTTTATTTCTGTGGGATGCATACACTTGTAATTGAAGAAATGCATAGACAAGTTCAGTTCTATACTATGGAACATCCATAGCCAAATAATATTTCCACATAAAAAAGCAAGCAGTGGACCTCCCATTGGAAAAAAGCAGCAGCAGCAGCAGATTCATCTAATCAGTCCATGACAGCTGATGGGTGTCTAACTCAACATCTATCTTAGGACACAGATATGAAGTTACATACATACACTATATAAAAAGACATATGCTTTTTTCTCACTGTCTGGCATGAAATCAGACTAAACATTTCCTGTTTTAGGATTACCTAAATGATTTCTATTTTCTAAATGCCAGAGTCAGATGTTTACATGCATTTTATTACTATTTAGTTTGCCTTTAATCTCTATGACTTTATACAAGAAAAGATCTGCTGGATCTATGAGGGAGCGGTGTCTTTGGTGTTCGTCATCTGGTTCCAATGGACATAAAGAGGAGATGCAGAGCTGGGAAACAAAGGAGGAACAGAAGATGGAGGTATGAGCCATGTGTGCCAAGGATTTTAATGGGAAATATAAACTTCTTGCCAAATGAGATTGATGAACTAGAGGCACTCATGAAAAACGACAAGTCCTATCGTGAGTTACAGACCCAGCATCCTGATGCTCTCTTCATCATATCAGGTATATCACCTGCTAAGCTCCCGTGAGTATCCTACAAGAGAGAATAGAACACTTGATCTCTTCTATGCTAATGTCAAAGAGGCCTACTGCAACATAGCTCTGCCTCCAGTTGGAATATCTGACCACAACCTGGTTCTCCTTCAGCCATGTTACAAGCCAAGTGTTCTAACACAACCAGTTTTCAGAAAGACTTGTCAAAAATGGGCAGCGCGGCCTTGTTTACAAGCCAAGTGTTCTAACACAACCAGTTTTCAGAAAGACTTGTCAAAAATGGGCAGCAGCGGCTTGTGACAGTCCAAGGGACTGTTGTGAGCGGACAGACTGGAATGTACTCATGGATGAATATATGGACATTGATGAAATGACAGACTGTATTACAGACTATGTTAATTTCTGTGCAGAGAATGTCCTTCCAAAGAAAACTTAATCAAAAAAGGAGACCTTTTAAAAGCAGGGACAAAGCTAGGGCAAGACATGTCCAGAAACAGCTTATAAGTTTTATAAGCACTTAAAACAAGCAAAGGAAGACAATAAAAACAAAGTGGACAGGCAGCTGCTGGACAACAACATCAGAGAAGTATGGAAGGGAGTCTCTAATATCACAGGTTACAAGAGAAAGAACTCTGTAACCATAGGTGGAGATGAGGGAAGAGCCAATGAGTTCAACAGGTTCTTCAACAGGTTTGACACAGGAGCCTGTTCTACCTCCTACTCTTCCTTCACCGCAGCAGCTTTGACATCTTCTCCTCCATTAATCTCTCCACCTCCTCATCAGAGAGTCCACCCTCAAATTCTCAGGTCAGGCTGGGTAACTGTGCCTCAGAGACTATTAGTAGCACAGGGTTCTCCTCAAGGCACTGTTCTTGCTCCTCTTCACATTATACACTACTGATTTTAATTATACCTCTGAGTTCTGCCACATTCAAAAATACTCTGATGACACAGCAATAGTGGCTTGCATTATAAATGGACAAGAAAAGGAATACAGGAGTCTTATAGAGAACTTTTATAGATGAAACCAAACAGTCTCATTCTAAACACCTCCAAAATAAAAGAGATGGTCATGGACTTTAGGCCCAACACACCCCCAACCTGTGACCATCAGTGGGGAAGAGATTGAAATATTGTCCACCTATAAATACCTGGGGGAGCATCTGGACAAAGCTGGACTAGTCCACAAATACAGATGCACTTTATAGGAAAGGCCAAAGCTGGCTATATTTTCTAAGAAAGCTAAGGTCTTTTAATGTAAACAATAAACAAACAAACTGCTGCATATGTTTTATCAGGTGGTAATGGCTAATAGAGGGCTGGTTCAACTATAGAAAGTAGTTTAGAGACTCTGGTTAAGGTAGTGGAGCAATGGACATTCAACAGGATGGATCCTATACTGAACAACATGGACCATCCCCTCAATTCAGCTTTTGAACAACAGAGAGCAGACAGTGGACATCTGAGATCAATGAGCTGCAGGACAGAATGTCACAAGAACTCCTTCTTCCCAACTGCTATACGACTGTACAATAAGGAGGTTTATGGCAGATGAAGATTTGAAGAGACCTACAACCTTTTCCCCTTGGGGATAAATAAAGTCTTTTTGATTTTGATTTGATTGATTGGGTCAGACATTTTGGATATCCTTCCACAAGCTTCTCACAGTAGTTGGTAGGAATAATGGCCCATTCCTCTTGCCAGAACTAGTGTAACTGAGCCTAGTAGGCCACCTTGCTCGAACATGGCTTTTCAGGTGTGCCCATACATAGCCGCCCCTGTATTTCAGAGATGGAATGGTGTTCTCAGGCTTGCAAGCTTTTTCCTCCAAAAGTAACGATGCTCATTATGGCCAAACTGTTCAATTTTTGTTTCGTCAGACCACAGGACATGTCTCCAAAAATTAAGGTCTGTCCCTGTGTGCATTTGCAAACTGATCTGGCTTTTATACTGTATGTTTCTTTTTAAGTAATGGCTTCTTCCTGGCAGAGTGACCTTTCAGCCCATGTCAGTACAGTACTTGTTTCATTGTGGATAATAACACACTCTAACCAGCTTCAGCCAGCATCTTCACAAGGTCTTTTGCTTTTGTTCTTGGGTTGATAAACATATTTTGGACCAAAGCATCATCTCTGGGACACAGAACCCGTCTCCTTCTGAGCGGTATGATGGCTGGACATTCCCATGGTGTTTATACTTGCAGATAATAGTTTGAACAGATGAACGTGGCACCTTCAGACATCTTGAAATTGCACTTAAGGATGAACCAGACTTGTGCAAGTCTACAGTTTTCTTCCTGATATCTTGGCTGATTTCTTTTGACTTTCCCATAATGTTACACAAAGAAGCAGTGCGTTTCAGGTGTGCCTTCAAATACATCCACAGATGTGTCTCCAATTAACTCAAATGTTATCAATAAAACATTCAGAAGACATGACATCATTTTGTTTTTTTTCCAAATTGTTTAAATGCATAGTAATGTAAACTGTATGTAAACTTCTGACTTTGAAGAAAGTAATGAAAAATGGTGTAAAAAAAATATTCTCTCATTATTCTGGCATTTAGCAAATAGAAATAATTTAGGTAATCCTAATTGACCTAAAACAGTTTGAATTGTCAGATAGCGAGGAAAAAAATGTGTCTTTTTATATAGTGCATTTGAACTTCTGGTTTCAACTATATGTAGTAGAATGTGCTACTTCTACTACTACTTTTTTAACTTTAAAATAGATTACTTTTTGTTTGAATGGACAAATGGATTTTGTTCTGTTTATTCTAACCACTGAACACACTTTCCTTTAAGTTTCTTCTTTATTTCCATGATTATTTACATTGTAGATTCTCACTGAAGACATCAAAAAACAACAATGCCAAAAAACTCCAAGTGCTGTCAACAAAGTAAAGGGTAGTTACTTTGAGGATTTAAACATAAAATATAAAACATATTTAAATTATTTAACTCTTTACTACATAATTCCAAATATTTTACATTGGATGTCTTCTGTATGTATAAAAAATGTAGAAAGTAGTAAACATTAAATGAGAGGGTGTGTCCAAACTTTTGATTGGTAGTGTACATTCAACTGCAGTGTGGTTGTAGATGTCTGGCCATATATCCAAGCTGTGAGGGACTGTGTCTGTGACCTGGAGTCCCGGCTGCAGAGGAGCAAAGAGAACGTAGAGGAGATACAACGCATTACACATGTGTGGGCCACCCCAGTGTTTGAGCGCAGAGAGGGGAGGAGAGACAC